>CAHIKZ030005608.1:1115000-1175000 GCA_903632075.3 Acanthosepion pharaonis
CCAAAAAAGTGTTTCTGGTAATGTTTTTCCAAATATGTATTGATGGTAATTTTTTTTTCTAAAGTTTAGTAATGCTACCCTAATAATTTTTCTTCAAATATGCATTGCTGGTATTAAAACTTATTTTATCTGTTTTGACACCAGTTCAGAGGTTAATTATTTGCCCATAGGATTTGGGACCCTTTAACAAGGCTATTCTATGGGAGCTAATGATCCTGGGTTGAGGTAATCTTGTCGAAGATGAAACAGTGGGTACAGACAAAACCAGAAATACAAACCCACCAGTGTTGAAGGGAAACAAGTTCAAATATATTTTTCCGTAAATGAAAATGACCAAGATGGAAAATACGAATTGCAAATGTGAAGAATAAACAAGTAAAAATTATTAACAGAAGATCGAAAATATTTTAAAGAACAATCGTCAGAAATATTTATTAGAAACAAAGGAAATTGGATAAATTTTATCGTAACATCAATCCATTAGGGCCTCATAGTTCTTCACAGATGAGAAAATGGGAGATAACAGAACTGTTGTTTTATAGAAGTATAGTGATAATTCCATAAAGCAACAGATAGATCTGAAGAAAAATGGAAACAAATAGGTCACATGCTCAGAATCAAGAAGAGACAGCTGAAATTTCAGGGATATACTGTGTTGTGGATTCCGGGATTAAATCCAGTCTCAAAATGAATGACAAACTCAGGAATGAAATATAGCAAATAAATGTATTGACGTAATAATACAATTGGTAATACGGTTAGTAGATCCAGAAATGCGGTTAGTAGCAATAATAATATATATACAGTCTGGGAAATTCAGTATCGAAATAGGACTTCCTTCTTTACGTGCTCGCAACTGTGAAAATGACCTACAAAAGTTGGGACTCTATCACTACGAATCACTCCCGGGTAAATAGCAGTATAAGAATAAAGTCCACTTGTATAAAAGGGTGGACCCTTAGGATAATGAAAAGGAATTTGAAGAACTTGAATTCAATGGCATATTAATGGCAAGAAATACAGGCGAGGGACGGACGACCTTTGACAAGCTTTTGTAAACAAGGGCAGAACGGAAAATTGCAAAGCAGCAAATATTGCTAAGTGCTACAATGGCTAGGTCGTTGTGGAGAGCACGAGTGTCCACATTATGAAAGTAATGGTCACCAAAAACAACCTTCTTGTGTGCCTAAAATAGAAGTGAGTTCAATCACGTCGATGGCGATTTCCCGATTTCTGATTGGTTGATTTGAAAATGGAGTTCAAAAGGTCACATAAAAAAAAAAAAAAAAGAAATAATATTAAAAAAATTATTTGAAATCACATACGAATTGAATAATTTTTGCTTTTAAGCAGACCCTGGAGAGCCACTAGGACGGGGGTTGCAGAAGATTTGGAGCGAGACAGATTAATGATAGAAGAAAGGATGAGGAGAGGGATAGTGGGTAGACAAGGTAACTGAGGTGTCGATTGACATTACATTTGAATAGATTATAGCTCTCAGAAACAGTAATTGGGAAGGGTGTTCAACAGGCAAAGGTGCGAGTAAATATTGGAGTAGAAGAGACGGCTACATTTAGTAGTTTCAACAGGGTGTTGTGGGGCGGGATGCCAGCCTGTCTACTTGAATTCATGGAGTCTGGGAACCAGGAAAGCAGCTCAAAAACAATTACCATTCTTATTTGTAGAAAAGAGAAGAGAGAGGCGACGGCTCGTCTGTGAGAGAGTGAATGTAGACGAGACGCCAGATCAGGGCCAATTATATTACATATCCGTCTCTGGATCTTGTCACTTGAAAAGTAAAAACAGAAGGTGCCCCAGACTAAAAATGGCAACAATACTCCATGCAAAAATGGTTATTTGTAAATCATATCGATTCCGGGGAGAAAAAATTCATTATAGAAACTTTCACTGTGTGAAATTTATATAATTTAAGTGAAGCTTCAAGCTGTGATGCAGGTAACTTTTTTTTTAAAAGGAATTTTAGGAATCAACTTATGTTGGTAATAGACATTTAGCTATTCCAGCTTGGTAGAAAAGTTTGTACACATCAGCCGCCCGTTCTGTTATTCAAGCAACATCTGTGTCTTATTTTTATGAACGTAAAATTGTCAATCTGAAATTTTTAGTAAAATAGTTAATATGATTTTTAAATTAAAAATTTATAATTAGACTATTTACATTGTTCGGACTGATGTCCTCATCTTTATTGCCATATTCAGAATGTATCGGCCTTTGTACGCTCCAACCTTCAGGCTGGTGATATACGGTGGAATTTCTAAACGGACCATTTATTTATTCCACAGAGTTAGATTGTTATAATTCCACGTTCCATCCCTTTTTTGGATATAGATTTATAATTACAACTAGGATATTTTAAACAAAATTAGACTTCAATCAATACAACATGATCTAAATATGACATTGAGTATAACTACATTTCCTCTATAAGTCTGCTATTGATTTTACCATAAAATTATTGTTCCATGTCTCGTGTAATATTCGAGTCTATAGTTTTACTTTCGTTTTCGAGGAATTTAGCAAATTAACTATTATATTTCCAGTCATAGCATACACATTTTACAAAATTATTTTTTAAAAATATTTCCTATAAACATTGTTAATGACTAGTTTAATACATGGAAAATCTGAATTCAAACTATCCAGGAGATGATTCAACCCCATCACTGTTTGATATGAGCAACATATCAAATGTGTTACATTTACAGTTAGAAAAGATATTGAAAAGCTAATATATATAATCGTATTAAAATTCATCAATTTAGATATATGGAAGTCAAATTCTACGTAATATTGATTTAATTTAAATCATTCTCAAAAATGATAAATAAATCTTTCATAGAATGACTCTGTCTTTGGCATTCTCATACATATTTCGATATATCTATATTTTTAATTCATGGAGAAAATACATTATTAATTATTTCACCGACGAGAAATTCGTAAAAATCGTCTTATACACGAGCATACTCGGTAAATATTGTATATAACTTATTTAAAATATTTCAAAATGACTGAGAGGAGGAGGGTTTTATTATTAAATATTATGAATTTTTGACTAATTAATTGACAACGCTTTCCAATCAATTGGCAGGAAGCAACGTTCACATGATCTTGTCTTCGTAATGGTTCTTAAACACGAGAATAAGAATTATGGGCGTAAGTTTTAGATCAATAAACATAGCTGGCAGTTGATTAATCAAAAGTCAGCGATTTCTGTTCGAATTTAATCACATTAGTGAATGATCTATCTCTTAGTGTAGTCACCCGTCACGATCTTTAGGTAACGGATGGCATAGATAGTTAACCGTACATGACTAACGAACCATATAGGTATACTCTGTTGATAGGGCAGATGTTTTAAGTATTCGAAACCAGTGATGTTTCGAGAAAGTATACATAAGTATAACAATAATCAAAGCAAGATTGAATTAATTTCTAAGATCGCGAATAATTTCCGTGGGTATTTAAAATTTAATTCTAGTTGATGATTAGAATTACATTGATACACTCAATTTGGTTAATCATAAACACAACGTATCTATGCGTGTATAAGCTGAGTTCATTTATATTGCGAGCCCTGATTTTTTAATGCATTACAACTGCTACAGAAAATGATTACCTGTGAGTATTGCAACCGGTCCCAAATTTTTTTAACCTCTTCAAAAAATTACCTATTTAAAAAAAAAAGCTCGTATATATATGTTCATTTCGTTTTATATATTGGGTAGAATATAATTTAAAAACTGTTTTTTTTAACTATTTTTATTTTATTCAGAATAAAATGAAACTGGAATTTTTTAAGCATTTCACCTATCCCCAAGTAACAGGTCGGGAAGCCACTAGAAAACTTCGACAAATAAAACCGTACTAAGCGAATCAAGATATCTCATTGGTTAACAACACAAGAAGAAATTTACGTGCAAAACAAAAGCCAAAAAGGTTAGATTTTGGAATTTGAAAGAGGAAAGGATGGGGAGAAGGGAAAGTGGATAGATCAAGGCAACTGGAGATGTCGATTGACATTACATTTGAATAGTTGGAAATTAAAATACTTTAGCTTATCAAATATTGAAACAGTAAAAATCAAGAACGAAGAAAGTTCCAACAAAGGCGAGAGGTGTCAAAAAATATGAATTGACATTTGTAATATTGATGATTAATTGAAACCCACTTTTTATAGTAGCATTTTATGACATCTACATAAAATAATGTTAAAAATATGTCTTGTTTTTTGAATTTAAAACGTTTATTTATTTGTTAAAGGATGTAAAGAACTTACACAAATTCATTCTGATTCTCTCAAATATAATTAATAAATCTGCACATCCCCATCAAGAGAATTAATTTACGAGTAAACAGGTAGCGGGGAAACGGTGAACAGTCTAATTAACAAATAATCATGAATGGATAACTAAACAGTCACAAAAAGAGAATGTAGATGTTCTAAGCTTTTAGAGTCAACAATAAAACAAAGCAAATTATGAGGAATCCTGAACAGCAACGTTACGGATACCTAGAGATAGACATAAATTTGAAAAGTTTAATTTCGATAATTTCCATCCGAAACTAATCGTATATCTTAAGTATTTTAATACTTTATTTCTGTGCGGAGGGCAAATTTACCGTTAGTTGTTAGCTTTAGTAATATTGTAAAAAATAATCTGAAATGACACGTGAAATAACGAGATATTAATTATTAAAACACTCAGTTATAAATCTAGTTACGTAAACAACGAATTAAAATACTTTGTTCTATTGGTTTGCACCAAATAAAACGAGCAAGTATTTTCTCATTCGATATTGCTGTACACTCAATGAGGTGACTGTCCTGGAACGTCAATTGGCACTTAGACTCACAACATTTCAATTGGAACTCGTGTATACGAGCCAAAGATAAGGATTTGCAAAAATGGCGGTTCTTTCTACAGCTTTAGAAAGTAACTGACCCCTCCTGACATGCTCTCTCTCTCTCTACAAGAGCCAGATCGAACAAAAAATCGTGTAAAGGGGCCCTTGATGACCAATCTCATTTCTCCAGTCTCGACCGTGTTCATGAAGCATTTGCACGACCTTGTGAAGTATGGATTATTTTCTATCCTTCAACACTTTTCCTATAGACGAATCTTTGCTCTATCGCTATTTATTTGCCAGAAGTTCGGGTGAAGTAAATTCCCTGCTTCCACCAAACCAGGACTTCAGATCTAGGACACAACATGCTGAGTTAACTGAGGCAACTAATCTTTACTTCCTACATATTCTAATCTAATGGAGAACGGTACTCTTGGAATTATAGCAAAACTATTTCACTTGTGCAATATAATCTTAACCACTTCAACCTTTATCTAATCCTACATATCCGCATAACATGCAACCCTTGACTCCTCCTTATACGCCATTACAATATACCTATTCCGTAAATCACTACCTTGACTGACACATAGCTCTTTTATTGGGTGTACAATATTAAAAAAATAATAATAGCGTGATTTTAATATTGACACACCAAATAACTTAATGCACATTCTGACAAGTAACTTAACTGGAAAGTGAAAACCAGGACTGTTTTGGAAGATATTTCAGATGTATCTGCCATTTTTAATTCTTCGTTGAATATTTAATGGATATGTCAAACGTAACTAAGTTAAAACTTAGTAAGATTTTTTTCATTTTCCTTTAATAGAAGTAGACAGGCATTTCTACTGCGCTGATAATACTAATCCCCCCTTCTCTTGAATGGGAGTAGTGGCTTATCTCTTTTTACCTCTTTAGGAAAAGTTTCCCGTTTCCTATCCTCTTCACAGGCCTTAACAGTGGTGTTGTCAGGATTTTCTTTTGTGATATGTGTAGTCTATCGCTACGTCTCTTTATACTGTGTGTACCAGGTTGGCAGGTTTCTGGTTGCTGCTTCTCAACCAGCACTTAGGACCCCGAAATCTTGACTAGTGTCTACAGTGGCTGATCTGATGAAGTCAGATAATATCAAGATTTTTATTGTGCCATGTCGCTAATGGATAAATGTTCGAACAAGCACCTCCTGTGGACAATATGTTACACCGCTAATTGCCATAATATAAGAACACCGACTGCTACTATTATTCTCGAACTTTTAATTCCCAAACAACATACCATGATTGCAACCAACAAAATAACCAGCTCAACAAGAAGCCCTAACTTTTCTTTCTCCAACACGATATTTTTTTTGACCCAAACATCAGAAGTAAAAAACACGGACCACGGATTGATAAGAAAGATATAAACAATGAAATAAAGCTTACTAAACCAGATCAACAAGAATGTCAAACATTTTTGACTCCGCCATCATTCTTGGCGATCTATTGTAGGTAGTTTCCAAACTTTTGCAATGTGGAATCGTTCATTTTTGAAAAATCTTCGGACATCCTTGCTCTCTGCGAAACTAATCTTGATTGTGCAAACCTCGCCCTGAATTTTCGATTCCTGGCTATGTTTCTGTCTTTAGGAAAGACTTTAATGTCCCCATATATGCCCTGGGAATTTATGGCCGTGAATATCTCCCTCTGGCTAGGGGACTCTCGCTTGAATCTCCAGACAATTCTGACATGTGCCCCTGTCTCTGTTTAATAAATTCTTCTTCAGCTATCTCTTCTTTCTCTACCTTTCCTAATCTTTTTCATGATTGTTCCGTGTTAGATAATATTTCTAATAATATAGACAATGTCATCTCTCTACACACGTTTGCAATTATCTTTGTGCTCGATGATTTAATGCACACTATGCCAGGTGGCTTAATTATTCTCTCACTGACGGCGCTGGCATACAAACCATAAACTTCTTAATAGGTCTGTCTCTCATGCAAGTGGTGGATTTCGTTTTTTCACGGGCTCGCTTCCAGATCCTTTTAAAAGAACGTTTGTTTTCCACAATGTTCTATCCTGTGTCCTACGCCGTTTCTGATCTTCATCAATGATCTTCCTGGTGTCATCAGTCCTCAAATAGATATTTATGCAAATGACACTACTATTTCCTGTCAAATTAGCACATCCGTCAGAATTTACATCGTAAACCTAGCGGCAGCTTTTGAAAAGCATATCTGATCAGAGAGATAAAGAAGAAAGGCTGACGCTAAAGAGAAACACACTACACCCACTTGGTCTCAAACTTTCAAATGACTTGAAGTGGGGTGACTACATCGAGTTAATAGCTGCATCTACTTCAAGTAAATTGGGCAACTCTGTCGTGCCAGAGAACCTTAATCGTCAGAGTTAATCTTGCACATTGTAAAATTTACCATTCGCCAGTGCATTGAATACTGCAATGTCATCGAGCCTGAATTAGCAATTCGATTTCATTTAATTTCTTACCGACTCGACGTGGCTCCCCTCTGTCATTTTGGCCTAATAAGTTCATGGCAACTGATCTGATGAGCCTTTTTTCCCAGTGCCCTGACTACATGAATTCAACCGCACTCATTCATCTTGCGGCCGCAGCCGAGATTGAACTTTGATGTGGTTCATAACCTTGTCAAATAGCTGAATTCTTGATGCTTCGCTAGGGCTATCAAGGGTGGTTTTATCGTGACACCAACACTAAATGGATTGCCAACCAAGGCTCAGAGAGACTCCATTTACCATCCTCTAAGAGCAGGTTTGAATTCAGAGTTTTCCTTCTCCTAGACCAGTTGCCATCCAAGGCTATAGAACCCAGTCTGTCCTGCTATTTACCCATAGCTGGAGGAGAGAAAATTCACACCTTTCCCAAGGGTGTTAGCATGTAAGTGAATGTAATGGATTCGACTGGAATTCGAACTCGGCTCTCCGATTCCTCAATCCAAGCCGCTATCCATTACTCAACCGTACCTCCTCAACAGCACTACTTGATTGGCATATAGGTACCACCTGTTTACGTCTGAAATAATTAAATGCAAACATCAATTCTACTTCAACATTTTCCTTTCAAGAACATCACACCTGTGGAACGCCCTTCCCTTACTTGCTCCATGGATAACTACATTCTTCAAAGACTTAAATGCAACGTCAATCGTCATCATTTAACTCCTTGAATCCAACCTATACTATGTTATTTCTCTTATTTTCACTCCCTTTAACACATGCGTACTAGTGGCATTGCTTGGGAATAAATAATTAAAAGTATTTTAAAATATCTAATATTGAACTTCAGTAAAGAAATATTTTTTAAAATATTTCCTACCAAATATACGATAAATTTTCATGGTGCTTCATTTATACATATACAAAAATATATATATATATATATATATATATATATATATATATATATATATATACGAACATTGAAGTCAACACTCAGAGGCGACAGGCTGTTTCATGTTAGACGCAATCGTCAGGGCGCGAGTGTTCGATTTTTACTCGACTATTTATATATATGGGTCAGTGGTGCATTGTGGGTAATCCATTTTGGCGGTTATTTTGGCGGGAGTGGCCGACCAATATATATATAAATTGTCGAGAAAATATCCAACACTTGCGGCCTGACGATTGCGTCTAGTATGAAACTGCCTATCGCCTCTGAGTGTTGACTTCAGTGTTCACTTTTATATTTATAATTACATACGCTCTAGCTCTGATATGGAACATGTTATCCCAAAAATATAGCACACTTTAAAACTATATATATAAATATATATATATATATATATATATATATATATATATATATATATATATCTGTGTGTGTGTGTGTGTGTGTGTGTGTGTCCTGCATAAGACAAAAGCTACACCCGACAGCAAGGCCTCTGATCAGGAGATTTTGAAGAGCGTGGAACGAACTCTTAATTGCTGCTGTGCCCAGATCCACCCTGCCTGGATTGGTAGTACCTGTTAGGCTCCCAGCTAGGCATAAATAGCTACCTTCTCCTCCAAACTGGAGTCAGTTAGGATATAGCACTAGGACATAGAAATGCTCAGGCCGGTGTTTGAAGGCGCGTTTAAACCACTGGGAAAGATGTCCTTCTTATCCTTAGTCAAGGAAGATATCTAGGAAAAGGAAAACTCTAAGATAACACCGGAGGCATTTGATGGTATCAAATGATGTCGGCTTGCTCTTTTTTTGGTAAATATCTTTTTTTGCTTAGAGAGTGGGGCTGGATCTGTGCACTACCTTTTCCCACTATAAGGGCTTCATACATATGCAGTGATTAATATCTGGATATCTTTTCTGCACTTGTCATGTTAATGTAGAATTATGGTACCTAAAAAGGCAACTTGCATTACAATGAAAGTATTTAATACAATAGAAGTCAATGGCAATAAGTTTTCTGAAACCAGAAAGTGTTTGACCCGGCGGAGGTCACAAGGAACCGCAGCTTGGACCCAGTCGTCATCATGCTCCTGTATACAAGCCACACAATTTAGGGTGCTGGAATGTGCGTACTTTACTTGATATTGAAGCAAATGTACAGTTATCCGAGAGAAGATCTCCACTGGTTGCCAAGGAGCTCCAAATATATAGTATGGATGTTGTTGCCGTTTCGGAAACTAGATTACTTGGGGAGGGTCATTTGATAGAGAATTCTGGTCGCTATACTTTTTTTTTTCTGGATAGGAATGAAGAACTGAAAGAGAGAAGCAGATGTTGCTTTTGCCATGAGGACATCCATAACTAGTCAATTGAAAAAGTTTCTAACAGATGTCAACGATAGAATGATCAATATGAGAGTTTCTCTAGTATGTGGAAGTTATGCAAACTTGATTGGTATTTATGCAACAACCATGGCCCGCACAGACCTATTAAAGGAAATTTTTTATAACGAACTAAATCCTCTTGTTAGGAAAGTATATGTAACAGAAATAATTTTCATTCTTGGAGATTTTAATGCACATGGGTGTCGAGATTGTGAGGCATGGATAGTTCTTGATAAACATGGGATTGGAAAGTGCAGTAGCGATTATTTTTTGGTGTTGTAAATGTGCACGGAACTGGACCTGTTTATTGGTAGCTCGATGTATCAACAAAAGAACAAATACAAGACAACATGGATGCATCCTTGATCAAAACAGTGGCACATGATTGAATATGATCTTGTTAGGCGCCGTGATGTACACGATTTATATATTGTGCGTGTGATGTGTGGGGCTGAATGTTGGACTGACCATTGTCTGGTAAGAGCAAGAGTTAAGAGTGTTGTCCATAAAAAGGAAAGGCGGGGATGGGTATCACTTTCAAAGAGGCTAAATGTTAGCCGTCTGCAAGTATTTGTGTTTAAGAAGAATCTAGTCAATAAGTTGGATGCTTTAGTAAGTGTAAATAACTGAACTACTTTCAAGGAGGCATTTTATGACTCATGTGCTTATGTTGTTGGATCTACTGATAAGAATCATCAGGATTGAATTGATCAGAATGACAAGCACATAGAAAAGCTCTTGAAAGAGAAAAGTAAACTCCATTCTGCATTACTTCACAGCGATTTACCTGGTGATGAGAAGGAAATTAAGGCAAAGTTAAAGGTAATAAAAGCGAAATCTGCGCACGATAAAGAACAAATATTGGAGTGACAAAGCTGATGAACTACTGTTTGCATCGGATGGGAAGTATAGTAAAGCCATGTATAAATTAGTTTGTGAAGTTTACAAGACTTCTATTTCACCTATGGCTTCTCTAAAAAACTAAGGATGCCAAAAAATTTCGTGATCTCGATGATATTTTTTTTTAGATGGCGTGAATATTAGGCACTCAGAGGTTGACGAATAGTTTATCAGATCTGTGCTTGAAAAGCCTGTTAAAGAATTTCTCGCAAAGCCTCCAAAATTTGAGGAGGTTGTCAAAAAGTTTAATGCTGAAAAGTCACCTGGAATGAATGGACTGCATGTCGAGATTTTTAAGCACAGAGGAGAAAATCATTTGCATCGGTTTCCTTCATTGTTGCTGGATGCTTGGAGTAATAAGAGTGTTCCAGATGACTGGAGAGATGCTGTCAGGGTTGTTTTGTACAAAGGCAAGGGGGACGGGGATAACTGTGGAAATTATCGTGGCATATCGCTAGTGTTTGTTGTGGGCAAAGATCTTTGTCGTGTTAATCGCTTGTTGCACGACATTACTAATGAAGCTCTTACGAAGTCATAATCGGATGTAGTAAGTGGCACAGTCGATATGATCTCCACAACCAGACAACTGCAAGAAAAGTGTATCGAGCAGAATATGGATCTCTACTAGATGTTTGTTGACTTAACAAACGCATTTGACGCCGTAAACAGAAAGGCTTTATAGAATATTTTAGGGAAGCTGCGATGTCGCGAAAATTTTGCTTCAATTCTTCGCTTGTTTCATGATGATATGAAGGCATAGGTTAATGGTAGAATGCTCGTTGAGCCGGCGAAATGGAGTTAAACAGAGCGACATTCAGGCTGCAACCCTATTTTCCCTGTACTTCACTATCGTATTTGAACAGGACTTTAAGAACTACAACCTTAGTATTTACTTTCGTTATCGTTCAACAGGAGGGATGTTTAACATCAGGTGTTTTGATACAAAGCCGAAGGTTCTCTTGTCGTTGATCAGGGAGTTTTCTATATGCTGATGACTGCATCATGTGGCTCAGTCAGAAGGAGATATGCAGCATCTCATAGATATTTTTTTCTAATGCATGCACTGCACTGGGGTTGATTATTAGTTTGAAAAAAAAAAAAACAGAGTAGTCATATACCAACCAGCTCCAGTGAATCAATATCGTGAATCAAACATCTTTGTCTGTTGTGCAACGCTAAAAGCTTTTTGCGCGTTTGTCTTGGGAGCACCTTGAACATATTCTGTGATCTTGATGCGGAAATTTCAAACCGCTTACAAAAAGCTAGCGACACATTTCAAAAACTGAAAGTCAGGACGGACTTTCAGTGAGTACAAAGCTAAATGTCTATCGTGCATGTGTGCTTACAGCACTTTTTTATGCTTGCAAGACGTGGGTGGTTAACCGCAGACAAACGAAAAGGGTTGAGAGATTCCAAAAGTCCTGCTTACGTTGTATCCTTGTCATTACTGGCAATTGTTTGTTAGTGATGTAGAGGTCTCTGATAGTCTTGAGTCCTTCATACTAAAACATCAATTTTGGTAGGCGGGCCACCTCGTCACAATAGATGACAGTGGCATTCCAAAGCAATTGTTTTATAGTGAATTGCGAACAGGGAGGAGAAATGCCGTCAAGCGAAAGATATGCTTTAAAGACTGCATCAAAAATGCGCTGACGAAACGCAACATTCCTTGAGAGCAACGGGAAGAATGTGCATGTGATTGCAATAATTGGAATGAGGAGGAAAGCAAGGCTTAAAAGAGATGTGTTTAAAGGCGTCCCTGTTGAAGTTCTTGAAGACAAACGCAGGCAGTTCGATCTGACGTGTACAATTTGTGGCTGACAGTGTTTGACGATTGTGGCACCATGCATAATTAGAAAACTGAAAAGAGATATTCATAAATATATGATTTATTTTTTTCGGTTTGTTAACCATTTGATAGTTATTTCGAGATGAAAAATATTTCGGAGTTGAGAATAATTCTCTAATTGCGTTTAGGCGATCTGAGGGAAAGAAAGAGAGGGAAAGAAAGAAAAAAGAAAGAGAAGTAGATGGTACAAAACCCGGTCATAAGCACACACGCTTAGCTGACACATAACAGGTGTCAAAAGATATATAGGTCAAAGTACCTGACCGAAATCCACGAAAAATGGAAGTTGTTATAATTGGTTGAAGAAATAGAGTTTAGAGATAATGGAAAAAAGAAAAAGAAAGAAAAAATATAAATACGAAACCAGGTCGTAAGCGAAAACACACACGCACGGCTGGCACATATCAGATGTCAAAAATATCAGGTCAAGAACTTGATCTAATTCCGTGTACACGGAAGAGGGAAGTTTGTTAAATTTGGCTGAAGAAATAAAATTTTAGGGACAATGAAAAAATATTGATAAGTAACAAACGAAAAGGGTGTCATTGAGATGAAAGGTAACAGATGGGGAACTGTATCTAAGGATATGAAAACAAAAAATTAATACACGAAAATCAGGCGATTTTTGGAGTTGAGGGGGGCCGCCCAGGTTGATATCGTTTTTTGAGATAATTAAGATTTTGTTAGCAAGCTCCGAACGAAAGAAAAAGGTGGAATATTTGTATTAGCTCGCGACGTCGCCACGCAGTCTGGAAAAATTCCTTTCTTAGATCGCATCCAATTAGCGGTAGGCTGTTGACAGATGCCACGTGTGGAAAGGACCGATAGCGTCATTCGATCACATACGAAAAGGGCAAATTTAAATTTTGTTTTTTTTAAAGCAAGGTGTTTCTTCCCCCAGAACAAAGTCACGGATTATACACGCCCAATTAGAGACGTCACGAAGGAAGGAGGGAAGATACCGACCAGAGTCTCATTGGCCGAGGACAGTCACATGATACATGAGGGAGGAGGAGAGACACCCGATCAGAGTCTCATTGGCCGAGAGCGGTCACGTGATGTGCGAGGGAGGAGGAAAGATGCCCGACCAGGACCCCATTGGTCGAGAGCGGTCACCTGACATACGAAGGACCAGGGAAGCGGGCATACGCCTCCCCAGAGGCACAGTAAGGAAGTAGGGAGGAAAGTAAGAGCGATAATGGAAAATCCCTAATCAGAAATAATACGTCTTTAGAATTATCAAGAAAACCCTGGCGCCGACAGACCCACCCCAGTTTGTTGCGGCGTCAATAAAAGCAGGACCCCAATCGACAGAAATCAGTTGGAGCTGGGCCGCGGACAGCGAGAAGCTTGAGCGCGGGCTGCGGGCCCGGTTCATTCGCCCCCTTGCGGGCAAGACAAGCCGAAGTGAAGAAATCCAACCGAAAGCCGAAGAGAAATCAGTTGGGGTTGCGCCTCGGACGAAGAAGAAGTTAAGTTGCAGTTGCGCCTCGGAGAAGTTGGAATCAAACCAAGCCTAAGAAAAATTCGTCCAACCCAAGTTGAAGTGAAGAAATTCGCCCAACTCAAGCCGAAGTGAATAAGCTCGTCCAACCGAAGCCGAAGAGAAGTCGATTCGCGCACTGACGGCGAGAAAAATCAGCCGTGAACGACAGGTAGAGATCAGCGCCCAGTGTCGAAACCAATCCACACCCCGAAATGCAAATTTCTAGAGAGTAGGCAACTCGAAGCCTTAAAGTTGTATGGTAGAAGCTTGGTGCCACAGTCCACAAAACGGGTCGGGAGGTAGGAATAATCTTGTGTAACGAACATTTAGATATAAAAAGTTGTTACCTTTTTTCTTCAATAATTTTTGACCTTGTGAGTTTTTTTTTTTTCTTGTGTTATCACCCCGTTGAACTCAGCTTGCATACGGCCCCAATCCCTGTTTGATCCCGTCTGTCTAAGATCTAATCACAACGTGGGTAGGCAGACCGGAGATCAGTGCAGTTACCCTAGTAACCAGGCGTTGGAAGCGAGTTGAGAACGGCGAGGCTGGTATTCATCTAACCAAAGGGTTAGAACGTCACACTTGGAGCAGCGAGGAGAGAACAGCTGACGCCGCGGCAAAGACGTCACATCTGGTGTCGTGACCATAGGACCAGAACCCTGGACCACGTCACGTCACAGTTGGCGCCGCGAACGAGATCGAACGACAGAGTCGACGCTGCGACCAGGGGGGGGGGCGACGTCACAGATGGCTTTTCTACGGAGTCACTTGATTGCAGACGTCCAGCAAAAGAAATGTGATATTTACAGTAAAACATGCGGATCCATGTTCATACGACATTTAAAATTGCATGATAATGTAACACCCACTGTTGCACCTCTTAAAAAAAACTTGTTCGTGCCAGAGTGAGTAAGTTTCTTGCTGGGCTAAAGAGACACATTCGTTCAGCACATCTTTAGATATTACCCAAAATAGTAATTGATAACCAATATATATATATATATATATATATATATATAATTATTTATTTAAAAATATGATTCCAAATCGCGACATAAGAAGTCCCATGTTTCAAAACAAGAGCCGAAAACTTCAATATAATTATTTAAATTAAATTGAGTTAAAATAAGCTCTGTTCCATCTTCAAGCGAAATTTTTTTTTGGAATAACGTTGTTTCTGAAATTTACGTGTTTTAAAATGAAATCAAAATTGCCATGGTAACAGCTAGGGCGAATTGTTAAAGTTGGGTAGGCAGGTGTTGGGTGTTAATAATAAGTATCAGTATAGAGTTACTTTCGTAGATGTCAAGTCAGGGAAAGGGGGTGTCTAAATTTGAAACGGAAGATGTATTAACCCTCGTCTAGTTTGCATGTCTATGGAGATTTATTTATTTTTTTATTTTATTTTTTTATGAAAGGGATTTGTGCATATAAAAAAACTGTCGTAACGTTTGTTTTTTGACGACTTCATAAAGGGTTATCTTTCTTAGGGTATTTAAACTATTTATTTAGGCTATGGATTATGAAGGGTGTTATATTGTATGAATGTTTATATTATTCAAACCATGAATCTGATGAGTGGGCTATGGATTAAACAAGTTATTATATTGTATGCTAGTTTTTAGCTAATAGTTCAAACCAAAAATCTGATGATGCCTACAAAAAACCGTTAACTCGTGTCTATTGTTTAATAGATTATTATTATTTAGAAGCTTAATAATGTGCAATTTCTCATGGAGGCACAAAGGACATGGGTCATCCAAAGTTTTACATGTTCTAGACTTGTTAATAATTTTCCATTTAACTTTAGGTGTCCTATTAGTTTCCTTCAGATGCCAAAAATATTTAGATAGTGAAGTCTATATTATATATATATATTATATTTATGCTCTACTTTTGTATCGAGCACTATTTTTTAAAAATAATAACTAAAATACAAAGGGACTTTGGATTATTTTCCTAACCAGTTCCTTCCTATTTTCTATATATTTTCACTCACACACACACACACACACACACACACACACACACACACACATATATATATATATATATATCAAGGGAAAAATTGCGCAACTTCTCATCAAACAGAAATTACAAATGGTAGAATTTTACAAAATGGTTTAAATTTAAATTTATACATAATATTAACACAAAAAAACACAACAGGAAGATTAGGAGCTTGAAGGCATATGTGATGAAGGAGAGGTGCTTAAATTTCGACATGACTTTTAGTGTGGTAGTTAGGAGAACAGAATAAAAGCTTGGAAAAAATTAATACATATATACATACACACATATACATACACACGTACATACACATATACATATACAAATGTAAGAGGGAATTAATTAACAGATAGAAATAATGAATGAATATATAATACAAAACATATATATATGTGTGTGTGTGTACATATATATATATATATATATATATACATCGGCACACACACACTCACACACATACACACACATATATATGTAAATATATATATATATATATATATAAGGAGGAAGTGAAAATAATATACTACAAAAACAACATCTAAATTCAATATCCAATTAATCTTCATATTTATAGAATCCAACGCATGTACACACAAATCCATACGCACATATATACACCAATACTCATACACACACACACACACACACACACACACACACACACACACACACACACACACACACATATATATATATATATATATATATATATATATATATATATATATAAAAGATTTTTGGTGTGCCCAGTAATAAGTTACTCTAAAATTCGCTTGAGGATGAAATGGAACTAATGTCTTTAATTAATTACAAAATTAAATTTAAAGCTTTTAGCTTCCATTTTTGAAACATGGTTAGAACTGTGTAGCGAAAAACACATTTTAAATCAATCAATTATATATATATATATATATATATATATATATATATATATATATATATAGAACTTCATATATATACACCCAAATACAAAAAAATGAAAACAAAAATCAAGGTATATTACTTTCAATAATTGCAAAATAATTGTATTGTTGAAAGTAAAATAAAATAACATAGACTAAAATTCTCTTCATATGATAATTTAAATTTATTCTAATGACGACATTTAAATATGACCTCATTCCTTTGGATTAAGAGCTGGCTATTCATTTAATTTAATTATTCCAATTATTTCTTCCAAGTATAGATTAAATTCTGAAACCGTTGTCGTTTGACATTTACCTTTAATCTTCCATTCATTCTGTTGGGAGAAGTTTTTGTCATTTAATTCCCAGAAATATTTAAGAGCTGTCTGGTGTTATAGATAAGGGCCAAGAGAAAGAATGTCTGCGATTATATAATCTCTCCTTCCACATCCCCGATGTATACGTTTTTATTATTTGCAATTTCTTTAGGGAAAATGGTTGCTTTGGTATATAACATTTTTGAATTTGCACATAACTCCAACTGAGCAGTTGTTTTTGACACTACAATTGCAAGAGGGTTTGTTATCATTTTGGTTATTGTTATAAAATCTGTTTAATATTTTATTACTGTGTGAATTAAAAATATTGCAGATTTTATTTGTGCATGAGGAACTAAGTTTAGATTTTTTATTAAAAATCTTATTAAGTGAGTGATTTCGTTGAAAATGTTTGTCAATCAATTTCAGAAAATATTGACCGATATGTATATTGGATAAGAGTCAGAGAGGAGGATTAAACCATATAATTTTTCTTTTTGGTTCAATTTCTTTAGTATATTTGGATATTCCAGGTAAAATAATCTTTGTCTAATGACACTATAAGGCGTAATTATAAGGTATTTTATTTTCATCGAAAATTTGGAAGATAATTCACTGGTTCTAGTATTTGCAGTGGTAGGAATTTGTTTAATTATTTGATAGAGGTGGTTGGTGTTAACATTAACATAGATTTGAATTTCATTATCCTTGTGATAAATTTAAAATGTGTTAGTGGAAATGTTTAAAATGATATCTTAAAAATTAATTATTTTAAGATTGGATGAAATTTCTATTTTAAACACAAGGTATTTGTAAGCCATTCTGATTTATTTTGTATATAAGGAGATATTCTTAACTCTAATATTTGTGGTGCAATAAGTCCATCATCTCTTTATAGATCGACTTGTTTAGGTGTTTAAAATATAGATGTCCATAAAATATACTATTTGAGCAGTATCATAGGCCCCGATAGGAGCATAGAAATTTAATCCTAGTGTAATTATCATTTGTTAATAAGGCCTTTTTAGAAGCTAATATAACCTTGAATTCATCATTCATAATTTATATATGATTTGAGTAAAATTCATACTTTTTAGTAACAGATACTTATATGTGGAGTAGTAGTAAACTATTACAAAAAATTGAGTAAATGTAGCCATATTTTTATTTTGAATATTCTGGAACTATTTTAAAGTATCGGAAGAATTTTTCACTGATTTTTATAAGAGTATTCTTATATAGTTTTAATATTCTTTAAAATGAACTTTTAGGAATAAACGCTGGCTCAGTTTTGGAGGTATTGTTTAATTTAGATTTTTTGTTGCTATCGAAATTGGGTTTGTGGTCTATATATTATTGCTCTGTATACTATACATTGAGCTCTCTTTATAAATCTATTTTTGATATTTTATATTAAAAACACGTACTTAGTTTATCCATTCAACTTACGGATTTGATATTATCATCGCTATCGCTTTCTATTCATCACTCACACTCTCTTTCTCTCTCCCTATATATATATATATATATATATATATATATATATATATACACGGAGGATAGATATATGGCAAAAGAATATGTTTTCATTTGACGTGTAACAAAATAGTTTCAGTTTGTTATACGTCCTCACTCTAACAATTGTTTCTGATATATAAATAAGTATATATCATTATCCTATATATATATATATATATATATATATATATATATATATATATATATATATAAAAGTAATGAAGGGTTTCGTAATCCGTGTGGATAATTCCAACGAGGATGTAATCCAGAGAGCTCAATGTAAAATTATAAATTCTCACAATAATAATCTGATTAAATAATTTCATATGAATCAAATACAAGAAAATGCTTTTATCTGTAATTGCAGGGTTAAAACTGAGTGTCCGCTGGGAGGAATATGTTTGACAGAAAATGCAGTTTATGAGACAACAATATTCCACAAAGAAAATATAAAACAGACAAAGGTTTATATTGGAATATCCGCTGTGAATTGGAAACAACTCTTTCCGCCATTCCCTCAATAAGGAATCACTCAAAAATCAGACAGCACTATTTAAACGTTATTGGGATATTATGGAAAAAAGCTTCCCTCTGCAACTGAAATGGAAGATAATTTCCAGGGCTAGAACTCCTAAAAACTTTACAGAAAGATATGACCTCTGCATTAAAGAAAAAAATATTAAAATTTAAATACAATGCACTTGATGAATTACTGAAACACCGTAATGAAATCTTCTTCAAATGCAGACATTACAACCGGTTAAAAATAATATATTATATCTACATTTTTTGTTGTTGGGGGGAGACTTAACCATGAAAACTACGGAATTTTAAATCAACAACATACCAAATAATACCTAATTTCTATATGTTGAATTAAGAACTTAGTTTAAACAATTTATGTGTAAATGATTTATATGTGTGTGTGTGGTTGTTTTTTTTATATATTTATATGTGTATGTATGTATATATGTGTATGAATGCATATGTGTATATGTATATATATGTTTATGTCTATGTGTATATGTATATATATATATATGTATATGTATATATGTATGTACATGTCTATATATGTATGTATGTAAGTGTATGCTTTTATATATATGCATGTTTCATTAAAAACGACAGGCAAGGTACTACGGTTGAGCTTTTTATTTAATTTTTCTTGTGTTCTGACAAGAGCTTTCTTTTCTGGACAAAGAGTGTGTAAGAACTGTCCAAATGTTCTGTATTTCCGAGCGCTTTCGGCTATACCTTTAGCCATTATCAAGGATGATTCGATTATCAGCTTAGTAGAGTGTGTGCGTTCTGTGTATGTTCAGTGTGTGGTGGTGATGTTTTTAATTTCCGAATGCGGTTAGCACATTGTAGCTTTGTTCATAGTTAATATTGTTAAGAGTTGGCTTTTTCTTTTTTATTATTAAGGCTTCCATTATTTTTAGTCTTTTCTTGCAAGTGGATGCAGTTAATATATTTGTGTTTTCTACAAGTATGTTCCTAATAGTGTCGGGTAAATCAGAGTGTGTGTTTAAATGTGTTCTGATGGAGCTGTGATCAGATAGGTGTAACGTAAGATGTCTGGATATACATGTGGTTGTTTAGCCGATGTAATTATTTAATTATGGTAATTATTTAATTATTTATGACATCATCACTCCATACCTACCTACCAATTACAGCATCCCATCCACCCAGGAATTCCTACAAATTTTTAAAAACTACAAAAGGAACAAATCAAGGTATAATAGCGTCACTCGACGTCGAAAACTTATTTACAAACGTCCCCGTCGACCAAACTATTGACATTATCCTCAACTCTGTATACAATAATAATTCCATCCCTCCGCCATCCATCAAACCACCCATCCTAAAAAAATTACTACACGCAAGCACAACCAAAGTCCCCTTCTATGACCATAATGGCAATATTTACACCCAAACTAATGGTGTTAGTATGGGAAATCCACTTGGTCCATGCTTCTCCAACTATTATATGTCCCACGTAGAAAATACTATATTTACACAGGTCCACAAACCGAAAATCTATGTTCGCTACGTAGATGATATATTCATTTTAGCTCATAACATTAAAGAAATAGAGACACTTAAGACCACATTTGAGAAAAACTCCGTCCTTAATTTTACATATGAACTTAGCCAAAAAAACAAACTACCATTCTTAGATATCCTCGTTGAACACAATAATAACACTTTCATTACATCATTATACAAAAAACCCACCAGCAAAAACTCGTGCCACCTTAATTTCAAAAGCGAATGTCCACTTAGGTACAAAATAGCTGTAATAAAAAACTTTCTAAATAGAGCCCACCAGAACTCATCCTCTCGACTACTCTTTCTCAAAGAACTTAATAACGTTAAACAAACACTAATTAACAACGGTTTTCCTAACTACCTTATAGACCAACAAATTAGACTATTTCTCCCCAAAGCAAGTAATAACGATAGCGAACGCACAGCTAAAAATCATATACACATTTATTACAAAAACCAAATGCATATTAATTACAAACAAGACGAATCTTCTCTAAGGCATATTATAAAGAAATATACTACTCCTATTGATCCGAATTAAAAAATCAAACTTATTATCTATTATAAAAAATTTAAGACGGCCAACCTTATCCTCAAAAATAAAAACACACCAAGTAAGTCAAAATTACAAAGAACGAACATTATCTATGAGTTCAAATGCCCTTTAAGGAACTGCGTTCCTCACCAAACCGGACTCATAAATAATTACATCGGCTACACAACCACATGTTTATCCGGACGTCTTACATTACACCTATCTGATCACAGTTCCATCAGAATACATTTAAACACACAGATTTACCCGACACTATTAGGAACATACTAGTAGAAAATACAAATATATTAACTGCATCCACTTGCAAAAAAAGACTAAAAATAATGGAAGCTCTAATAATAAAAAAGAAACAGCCAACTCTTAACAATATTAACTATGAACAAAGCCACAATTTGCTAACCGTATTCGGAAATTAAAAACATCACCACCACACACTGAACATACACAGAACTCACACACTCTACTAAGCTGATAATCGAATCATCCTTGACAATGGCTAAAGGTATAGCCGAAAGCGCTCGGAAATACAGAACATTTGGACAGTTCTTACACACTCTTTGTCCAGAAAAGAAAGCTCTTGTCAGAACTCAAGAAAAATTAAATAAAAAGCTCAACCGTAGTACCTTGTCTGTCGTTTTTAATGAAACATGCATAAAGGAAGGATTGCTGCCTAAATATACAAATATCAAATTGTATATATATATATATGTGTGTGTGTATATGTATGTGTATATATAGGTACCTCCACGAGATCGCTAAAAAAGAACATAACATGATGAATAAGACGCCAAACTTGACGAAAACAAAAGGTATGTGGGTCCAATTAAAAACAAAAATGACATGTTTTGCATTCCTCAAAGCCTTTTGCTTTTAACTATTGTAATCAATAAACCCTACGCGATCGAATTTCTAGCGTTTTCATAAAATCAGTTGGGGGGATAATAAATGTATAAGAAAAATATTTCTGCCATGACTTTAATAAAAAAAAACATATTTATAATAATTTCGATCATTTGTTAATAGTTTCTGAAAGTTTCATTAACATCCGACAATTATTTTCATTTTCGCATGATTTTCCAAAGTAATGTGTGTCATACCAAAAAAAAAAAAAAAAAAAAAAACGGGCTAAAAATTGTCTGTTATTTTAATAGATCCGGTGATACAAAGAGAAACAAGGTTTTTTTTAATCAAAATTTAGAATGTTCTAAAAAGAAGGAAAAATTTGAAAAAATAATTAAAAAAGACTTTGGTCTTTCCTCTTAATAATAACATAAGCATTTAGACGGTAAAATTTTGTTTTCGGCAAGGTTGGCGTCTTTTTCCTCAAGCTATGCTCTTTTTTTTAGCGATTTCGTGGAGGTACCTGTAGGTATTGGTATATATGTTTATATATATGTATATGTATATATCTGTAGATATGTGAAAATATTAATTGTTTTTGTGTTGTGCGTATTTATACGTATGCATATAAATGTATATATGTAGATATGCATATGTAAATATGTGGATTTTTATGTATTTATGTATATGCGTATGTATATTGAATATTTAAGAGGCATATGTGATTATTTTAGTTATATGTATTTGTATAATCGTATGTTTTTCTTGATATCGTTATATGTATGTAAATATAAACATGAGAATATGTATATGTATGTATATGTGTGTATATATTTAAGTGTTTCATTACTTTTCAGAATTTCTCATCAGAATTAGGTTATTAAACAAATATATCAAGCAGCATTATTATTTTTAGATTATTTATTTGATTTGTAGATTTTACTTTTTTTTTATATAATTTTTGGTCAAATTTACTAAGCAACATTATTATTTTTCTATTATAATTTTTCTTTTTTAAATTTTACTCATCATTTTTTTAATTATCATAACTAATATTTTCTTCTTTTTATTATTATTATTATTATTAGTAGTAGTAGTAGTATTAGTATTAGTAGTAGTTGTTGTAGTAGTAAGTGATCTGATTATTAATATTACATATTTTTTTTCTGTACCATTCATAAACACAATTTTATTTTTTAATTTTTTAACTTTAAATTTCAAATTTAAATATATTTTTAATCTTCATATAATAGTTGTTATTAATAATATTATTAATTTTTATATTCTTCTTTTTAATATTTAAAAATAAAATATTTATAATTTTTTTTTTTTTTTTTTGTTAATAATCTTTAAGATATTCTCCTGTATTAATAACACATTATATTAATAAATATTAATAATACTATTAATAATATTATTAATTTTATACTCTTCTTTTTTAATATTTAAAAATAAAATATTTTTGTTAATAATCTTTAAATATATTCTCCTGTATTAATGTTTAACATATTATATTATTAAATATTAATAATATTATTAATAATATTATTAATTTTATATTCTTCTTTTAATATTTTAAAATAAAATATTTTTGTTAATAATCTTTAAGATATTCTCCTGTATTAATAACACATTATATTAATAAATATTAATAATACTATTAATAATATTATTAATATATTTTATTTTATTTTACTCCTACTTTGCTGGTAATCTTTAAAAGTTTATGTATTAACTATAAATTATATTGATGTGCGTTTTTAATCACGAACTGCCGACATATGTTAACTCAGACTTTCTTCTTCTTCCCCCTTTCCTGTTTAATTTTTTCTTTCTTTCTTTATTTTCCCGCTTTCCTACTTTACAATTTGTTTTCTTTATTTGTTTTTCCTTTTCCTATCTAAATCTAATTTAACGGGTCAAATTGTTTAGCACTTGAACCTACGTAACTTATTAAAAGGTTGTTTAAATACAAATCTATCCCTACTTTCCATTTGTATTTTAGATCATTCTATGGTCCTCCGCCTCCCACCTCCTCTGTCACCTTCTATCAATCTAAAACTATCCCTCAAAACTTGTATTAAAAATTATTTCTTAATTAGTTAATATATTAAAAAATAAATAAAATAATTAAAAATAAAAAAAAACAAATGAAAACTACAGACAAAAGTTCATTTTCTCCATCAAGACATTCATTTCTGTAGTTCACTGCTACCAGCAAGCAGAAATATTTATTCTCCCTGATGATGGCCATTTTGGTATGAAACTAGTCGATGGAATCTAAATGGAATAATAATAAAAAAAACTTTTTAAAAACGAAAAGAATATTAATCTACAACCCATATGTAAAAAGTTTTGTAATTTTAAAGATTTTATATTTTTAATTTTATATTTTTATTTATGTATATATTTATATATATATATATATATATATATATATATATATATATATATATATATATATATATCTTTTAACTACACTCGTCTCAGTCTGAAAACCTTCGGTTTCTTGATTTGCTAATGGTCAAATCAATTTTGAAGGTTATTCATATACCCACTTCCATTTTTTGTAAAAAAGTTTAAAAAAAAAGAAAATATAAAGAGTTAAGAACAAAAGAGCTTTCCCTAATTGACCCGCTATAAAATTCTAGTTTTAATTTTATTTTGGTGAGACCAATGGTCAAAATTTTAGCTTTATATATTTGGCTCTCTATATCCTAATCTAAAAACTATATATATATATATATATATATATATATATATATATATATATCAAAGAAGAGAGGAACCGCAAACGTTTCTTTTTTGTAATGGCTTGTTAAAAAATATATATATATATTATGCTTTATTTTTCATAATTTTACAACATGTGTATCGGGTGTCGGGAACTTCTTCGGGCAAAGAGTGGATATTTCCACATATTATTATAAATGAATTTTCCTACAAATGCAAGGAAAAAATTAAATAAACAAATTTAAAACAGAACTAAATAGATCATATACCCACACACATAAACAAACAAAATACACACATAATGGCCAAATACAGTGATCGAACCACTCACATGTATATACTGGTATCTGTGGAGTACAAATATATATATACACATATTGAGAAAAACAAATGTACTACTCACAAGCACACAAATCCTACACAGCATAGGAAATGTATGTATGTATTTGTATATATATATATATATATATATATATATGCGTATACTAATTCTTTATGACAAGACACTATATATATATATGGATAGGGAATATACGTATACATACACATGCTAACAAAAACACACACAAGACGAAAAATGTAAATAGATCTAAAACAAACAGAGGTCATTAAAAATAAAAATAGATATCTTTCCTCATCCCTTCTCAGACCAATCTTAATTGTTTTATTTCCCTTCAAGCAGAAGTAATATCTCACTGCCAGTTCAAGGAAGTCATCTGTGTCACTACGGCAGAAAGAAAAAGTGAATGTTTAACATCGAGAAGGTTTATCATTGAAAAAAAAGTAGTAAACTTAATTCATTTTAATAATATGTGCAAATATCCAATCTTTGCTTGAAGAAGATCTTGAGATGCGAAAAACGTGTTGTAAAATTACTGAAAATAAAGCATAATACATATCTTTTAAAAAAAAATCACATTACAACCCAAAATATTTACGGATTCTCTTTTTTAATATATAAACTTTTCTCTCGTTGGAACAACTATAACTGCTTCCATATACATACATATAATATATATATATATATATATATATATATATATATATATATATATATATATATATATATATATATATAAAAGAAATATGTTGTAGTGGTTCCAACGAGAGAAAAGTATGTATATTAAAAAAAGAAGAGGGTGCCGCAAACGTTTTTGGTTGTAATGTGGATTTATTGAGAAAAAAATATTATACTTTTTTTACATAATTTCACGACACGTGTTTCTGGTCTGGTCTCGCAACTGTCTTCAGGTGAAAGTGGAGATTTTACATATTATTAAAAATAATTAATTTTTCTTCATGTTCAATGTGGAATATTCTCGATATGAGACATTCTGTTTGTGTGTTGGCAATCCGAATTTTCTTTCTAGAATTGTCAATGAAGAGTTCTGCGTGAAGGGTCATAAAACAATTAAGGTTTGTCCAGCGAGTAGTTATCGGCATTTAATCTTTTAATGTTTTAATGTTTTAGTGACCTCTATGTGCTCTTGGATCTGTTTCTATTTTGGCGTGTTCCTGTCAGCATGCGTGTATATATGCGTGCGTATATTTCCTTACTACGAGGAATTCGTAAACTTATTTGTACTTATACACGCATACACACACATACGCACATACACACTATCCCACCACAAGTAGTCAGTACACACACACATATACACACATATTTCCCAAGCTACATGGAACCAGTACACACACACACACACACACATACATACACACACACACACACACACACACACACACATGCTTCTTAAGTTGTCAACATCCGCATATACATACATAAATGTATGTATGTGTACATACACATATATATATCTCCTCGTGTCTCCCGTATATGAGTGTGCGTCCATGTATGTGAGCGATCATTGTATTTGGTCACCCTGTGTGCATGTTTTTTTTATATGGGGGGGGGTTACGATCTATTCAGTTCGGGGTTGTATTTGTCTATAAAGTTTTTTCCTGTATTTGTAGATACGAGTAATTGTCTGTTTGATATATCGGCATGATATTAAACTTACCTGGTTACATTTGAAAATGTGTTGTGATACAAAAAGTTTTCTGTTGTCTGTCAATTTTATATTGCTTTTGTGTAGGGAGACCCTGTTGTTCAGTTGTTGGCTGATGCCTATATATGACTTCTTACATTTTGTGCATTTAAGTGCATAAACTACATTTTTGAGTTGCAGTTTAAGCATTTTTTTGTTTATTGTGAATGTTTTTTGGGGTTTTCAAAAGTGTAGGGAGTTTCCTTCTATAATGATGTCACAAACTCCACATCTTTTTTTGTTGCATTTTGTGACTCCCTGTATTTTGTGTTGACTAAATTTAGATGAGGTTAATATGTGTTTTAGGTTTCTAGATTGGCGTTTGCTCTTAATTATTTTGGTTGTTTTAGTATATTATTCAGTTTATTATTCTTGCTAAGTAAATCTAGATTTTTTGTGATTTCTGGGAATATTTCTGGGTTGTTTTTGTTGTACGTTGAGACATATGCTAGAGTTTGTTCGACGTTACGTTTCTTTTATTTCTAAGTTGGTCTAGAGAATTTCTTTCGCGAGTTCAATACCTTTGTTTATTAGTGTTGTGGGCTAGCCTCGTTTCTTGAGAGTTTTATGTAGTTCTTCTAAGCGGATTTTTCGGAGATGTTTATCAGTCACTATTGTACAAATTCTACGTGCTAGGGAATAGGGGATGGATTTTAGGCAGCTTTTTTTGGGTGATGGCTCTTGAAATGAACGTATTGTTGGGTGTCTGTGGGTTTGTGGTAGATATCTGTGATTCTGGTTGTTTTTATTTCTAATGAGTATATCTAAAAATGGTAATTTAGGTATCTCTAAAAAAGGCCTGAAAATGATATATTAAAAGAAACAATGAATTTTTTCAGTCCGAACAAGAAAAAGTTTAGATCACAAAAACCCAAAATAATAAACTATTCATACACTTACAAATGACGAAATCAACCTTGAAATTGGGCCTAAAATTCTGCCCTTTAAAAAGCAATATAGTAACTTAAAAAAAGACATTTAAGGAATTTGAACGCAAACTGAGACTAAGTAAATATTTAACAATAGCAAAAGTAACAGATGAGTTAGTAAAAAACAAACAATTTATTCCCAAACAAAAAATGAGATAAAATATTTTTGAAAAATGGAACCTTGACCTACAGGAAAAATCCAAATCATTGACAATCTCACATATAGACAAAGACTAGCCTTAGAGAACATTCGAAAAAATAATAACATAATTATAAAATATAGATAAAGTAGCGCTATAGTAATATGGACAGAACATACTATAAAACAAAAATAGAAACACTAGGATAGGAACATACAAAGTAATTGACACTAACATAGACAAAAAACATTATAACAAAATTACAAAATGCACAACACATAATAAAATATTAACAAAAAAGAGAAGGATTTCCTAATAAACTTTGTACCAAAAACAAGTAAACGGATATATAAAGTTCCGGTGTTCTATACATACACAAAATCTTTTAGCATTTTTACAAAATAGTAGCAGGACCAGTCTGTTAGCAAATCATTTTAATTTGCAACCATAACTAAACAATCGCATACTAAAATATTAAAAAGCCTCCATATCCATTTCTTAGCTGCATACCACAAAAGGTAGATCCGGGAACGCTTATGGCAACTTTATCAGTAGCCTATATATATAACATACCCCATGAACTAGGAAAAAATATATATATTATATATATATATAGTTATTATCGATATATAGACCTAATAAACAATTTTGAATTTGCAAAACTATATCAAACCCTAGGTATGGGGAACAAAAATGGCACCAATATGCCACCCTAACATTAGCTTACCTAGAAGAAAACCTCTATGAAAAATAGAACAAAATATGGGACAAAATAATTTAGAAAAGATATCTAGATGATTGCTTCATCTTTGGAAATCATCATGGGGTGAAAAACACCCAAAAATCAAATTCACGCAAGAATATAATTTTAACGAATTACCATTTTAGATATAGGAAAAAAACAACCACATAATCAGATTTACCACAAACCCACAGACACCCAACACGTTCATTTGTAAAATCCATCTATTCCCTAGCACGTAGAATTTGTACAATAGTGACTGATAAACATCTCCGAAAAAAATCCCTTAGAAGAACTACATAAAACTCTTTGTTAAACAAAGGTTGAAGAAAGAAATTTCTAGACCAACTTAGAAATAAAAAGAAACGTAACGTCGAACAAACTCAACTATATGTCTCAACGTCCAACAAAAAACAACCCAGAAAATGAAATCACAAAAAACGAGATTTTTATGAATTAAACTGAATAATTACTAAAAACAACCAAAATAAAATATCAATAAATCATCTAAATTTAGTTCGAGTCACAAAATGCAAAAAAAAAGAAGTTTGTGACATCATTATAGAAAGGATACTTTTGAAAAACCCAAAAAACATTTAAACAAAAACTTAAAGGCAACTCAAAAAATGAATGCTTGTTCAATAGGCATTGCCAACAACTGAACAACAGGGTTATAAATATCTTTTTTATAATTGACAGACAACTTGAAAATAAATAAGAACCGATATTTTACTATTTCAGGAAAAACTTTAATAAATGAACTGAAAGTAACCCCCAAAAAAAAAAAACCATCAGGGGAAATATTATTATACATTAGTATCATATACGGGAGGGAGATATATATTTTTAATACAGGCAGGATGTGTGTGTGTGTGTGTGTGTGTGTGTGTGTGTGTGTGTGTGTGTGTGTGTGTGTGTATGTGTGTTGTATATATAGTTCCATTATTATATGTGTGTATGTGTGTGTGTAGATACTTGTGGTGGGAAGTGTGATATTGTGTGTTTCGTGTACAAAGGAATTTTCTTAAGGAAATTAGGTTATGCTGACAGGAACATTTCAAATAGAGGTCACTAAAACATTAAAACATTAAAAGATTAAAATTACCTGGACAAACCTTAATTGTTTTATGTTCACGCAGAACTCTTCATTGACGTTTAGAAAGAAAATTATTACACAAAAGAATGTTCATATCGAGAATATTTATTGAACATGAAGAAAATTAATTATTTTTTAAATATGATAAATAGCACTTTTTTCAGACCAGAAAATGTCGTGAAATTTTAAAACAAAGTATAATATTTTTTCTCAATCCAACAAACCAAAAACGTTTGCGGCACACCCTCTTCTTTCCTTATATATAATTTTCGTCAGATTTTAGAAATGCTATTAATTGTATAGATACATTGGGTTTACTAATATTGATTATCATTTTACTCTAATATTAATATATATATATATATATATATACATCTGTTAAAAAAATATTAGTTTTGAGTAGGCTACCAGCGATTTTTTTTGCTTTTTGATTCCGTGTGTATATATTCAATATCTAATATTTTCTAAAAGCAGTAATGTCAATATAACTGGAAGCGACACAGATGTGTCTACTGAAGGATGCTGATAATTAAATGGACGGAATGACTATGCAACTTCTTATGTAATATGGAAACAAAAGAACACTTCAATCGAAAGTGACCGCTCAAGTTTATTGATCACTAATGTGGTTTTTGGAAAACTTGACCCACACAAGACAGGAGGCAAAATAGAATAATGCAGCAGGCGCCCTACCTTAAGAGTTTGTTTGAATTGATGGAATGATGTGGTTTAAGGAGGTTTGGTAAAAAGAAAAATGCTATTAAAAGCCGTGAGTGATAGGAAACTCTGAAGTGCAGTGATCACCCACGTCTTGAATGGGGATGGGCGCACAATAACTTCCACTAATATGTATTAATACTTACCAATATTACATTGCTATATAAAATCAATATAATCTTATAAGTATAAGTTATTTAATTAAAAAATATAAACAGGTTCAGGCGCTGAAATTTAACCAGTATAAATTATTTAATTAAAAAAAAAAAAAAAGGAAAAAAAAGGCACACAAATACTGAGAAAAAAATCAACTATAAATCACAAACTTTATATTCAAAACAAAACTTTCAATTAATTATTAAAACAATTTCTATAGAACCCATTCTAAATAGAGCATTGTCCCCAGTGAAACAAATATGTCTGCACCTTTTCAAATAAACTTAATTAAAATAAACTGTGAAAGCGTTTAACTGATGGAATTGAAAAAATGAAGAAATGAATATTAGGAAATTATTTTAATAGTAATGGTAGATCTACTTACCAATTCCTTCTTCTGAGAAATGTTTGATTTATTTCCTTTGCGTATTTTATTTACCAAATTCTTTTGTTTTTAGTTCTACTGATTTGTTTAAGTCTGCTTTTATTGGAATTATTCACATTTATATCTGTCCGTCAGTAAGAAATCAATTTTGTGGCCACTTTGATTCAATCTTTGTTTCATGCTATTTATTCACGTCTTGACGACAGTAATTTACTCGTGTACTCTCCAAATGTGAAGGAATATCTTGACTGGGCTGGTTTCTAATTCTGCAAAATATGAAAAAAGATAAAATATACCTTGATTTAATAGTTAACTTTCAAAAAAGTTTAAATTCGCTGTGTAGAATCTTCCGAAATCAAATCTCATTTAAATTATATATATTTATCACTTCGCTCTGTATATGAAATAATATACTGGACTATGTAGAATATTTTCAATGTAATTTTCTTGGAAATATCAGGAATAAGAAAACCTACCACAATTTAGTCATAAAAATGTCTACAAACGGAACAAAATAATGTCCAAAACAATGCAAACAAATCAACTAGAAATTTCTGGTCAAAATTTGATTAAAATTGATCGCATAAAAATATATTCTTTAACGTCAACTCGAATCATTAGCCCAAAAATCTGTGTAATTGGCAATGTTCTCAATAGATAAATGGAAATTATTGCAAGATCACACTATAATATGCGGAGTCCTTTCTTTTAAATAAATATAACTAATATTTGTTTAATATTTTAAAATATTTCCCTTTATTTATCCCAATCTTACGTATATTAAAACATAAAAAAAGTGTTTATTCATTTAGATATAGTTATAAAACTCCATAATGACTAAAACCCAAACATTCGTCTTCGTCAACATCACTGTCAAATATTCTTTTCATTTGTATTTACATGTGAAAAGTCCGGGAAAATTTGGATAGCGGCAATCGCTTCAGTACTAAAAATCACTTGAAAATGAGTCTTTCGTCGTAAATCAATTAATAAATAGTAAATATGAGCAGTGCAGACCGAGCGCATTTCTTCGATCTGTGATGTGGTACTGTTGGCGTTTCTCCCTTGCTCTGGCTTATAATAGTACCCAGGGTACTCCCTTGGACTACTGAAACGTGATATTTAGATTCTTTATGATGTCCAGAGGATAAGGTCGCACCACGAATTGTTGTTGAAAAAGTTCGGCCTATCCTCGAGTATATACGGTATCGAAACTAAACTTATATGCTAAACTGACCTGATAATTTAAAACTTAATGCCTGTGGATATTTCAATAACCGAATTAATCTAAAACGTTTCATCAAAAAGTGAAACTCAGAAATTAGTAAAGTTTTATTTAAATCCACTTAAAATTTGATGTACGCAATATTCTATCTGAAGATAAATATACTGAAAATATTTCCAAACACCTCGATATTGTATAAATATGTCAATGAGGAAAGCGTTAAACAACCAAAGAGAAAATAAGAAAATTGATAGGAGCAGTATTGCCTAACTAAATGTCAACAATAACTAAAAGTAATTTATCGTTTTTGAGAGCCATAACAACTTCAAAAACAAGTTTAAAGTACAAAATAACATTAAAGGTGAAGAGTGAATATATGAAATGTATTACACAATAATGTCTAATTAAAAATATTGGGGGACATATCTAGAAATTAGTAAAAAATCGGCATAATCTAACAAGTAGACACAGTGCATCATTCATTCGTTGTAATAGATCGAACATTATTGTTTCTGTACTTAGGAGATAGTAATTCATTGGAAAAATTATTGAAAGTGCACTATTTCAGAATCTAAAGTAAATGACATTTCGAGATAATACAACACCTCTTTTTTATATACGATTACTAATACAATGTAGAATATGAAGTTCAATGAGCTAAACTTAGTTTAACATCTAGATACAAGCAACGACAAAAAAGTATATGTATATCTATAACGTTTCCATGTAAACTTCAGTCTTCACCATAATTTATCACGCGCCCCCACTATATATATGTATGTTTATATATATATATGTGTGTTTGTGTGTGTGTGTGTGTGTGACAAATACCCAGATCTTCATATAACGTCTATACGTAAATGTATTAAACACAACGTATGAAAGACTAGATCAGTTAGGAATGTAGAATTACCGGGATAGCCCGAAAACATCAATATTATTCTTATTTATAATCAAGATATATATGTTGATTTTCTTTATATCGCAAATCTATACAGGAAAACATTAAGAAAACATAAAAGCCAGGAAGATCATCATTTTCCTTTATGGTGACTAGCAAAACAATTCTAGTTGTCCGTAATTAACCTTAAATTGAAAGGTTTTGCTGACACATCCTGTTATCTTATTAGACCAGTTAAAAACATTTTGCTTTATTGAACTGGCGATAAAGAAAATATTATTTGACTAATGAAATGTTTGAATGTTTTGGAGGTACAGAAGAGGATTTAAAAAGATCATTTCTTCAGAGTTTGAAAGGTTACTGCAGAGATATTTTTCAGAATGTAAATTATTTTCGTATCGTGTCAATTAAATCTGAAAATTTAAAAGGCATTCGGTGAAGGAATATAGCAACAATACAAAACAAGTTTTGAAGAATAGTTTGTTATGAAAAATAGCAATTTAATAATAACAAATCATGATTGATACATATAAATGAATAATGAATAATTAAAGAGTCGTTTAAAAGATTAGAAATTTAAACACAAATATGAAGACTTGGAGAAAATTGGGTTAAAACTGTTGAAATTAAAACATAAACTTAAAACAAATTTATATATGAGCAATTAGACTGTGAAGAAAAAGACATAAAGTTAATTTTTAATTAAATTTTGGTTGAAATTAGATAATTAAAAACAAAGTTTCTGGGTTAATTTAGAACACGGAAATTTTCATCCAACTCGACGCTCGACTTTTCCGGTTACCCATAGACTCCCTCTTAGAACTGAAGTTATTGAGTGGGTTAAACATAACCCCAACTTTTACTGGGCGTTATTCCAAAATCCAAACAAAATTGTATATCTGAATGGCGCCAATTAAATGAACAACTACTGCCTCTGAATCTGCTGTGGAGAGAAACATTTTTCGATCGCCTGTCTTCAATAAATTTTAGTAAGAAAGCTAAATGAAATGAAATAAGCGACCTCTGACCCAAAAACTACCGTCCTATCAGAAACAAATCGGCAAAATCTTCGAAGTCTAATAAATAAAATGTTAACCACACATTAACGCTCTCAAAACAATGGTTTCCGCTTTGCAGATCTACAGCCGAATAACTACAGCCAAAACGTTTGAAACAGAAGAACTCTCCAAAATAACGGGGAAGTTGAAAATAAAACTCCAAAGTATTTGATAGGGTTTCACGCCGGCCTAATAGCAAGATCCAGGGTTATGGCATTACGGGTCGATTTTATATTGGTACAATCATTCCTGTCAAACCGTGTATTGAAGGTCGTTGATAACATTTCTCCTCCAGTTCCTATCTAACGAATGGTATTGTTTTTAACGCTCCATGTTATTACGAAAACTATATTATGTTGACCTTCCTGACGCCGTATATTCTCAATAACAGGGATTTTAAGACACGAAAACAAATTTTGTGCGTCTGGGATCCAATCGATTGGGAATGATTTGGCTGGTCAACTTCACTTTCCCAGATTAACTGAGGTTTATTATTTGAATGTTGTATCTCCATAAAATGGAGTTGATGGAAATTGATATCTTAACAACATTCAAATTTCTAAGTAATTCTTGCTGGAAATCATTCTGATACATAAGTAAATCAAACCAATATCAGGAATAGAAAATAAATTTATGCATGATTACAAATTGCTGATAATAAAATCCCCTGAGTCGATCCTCCAGATTACAAACGAAATTCGCCCAATAAAATTGCTTATGGTCTGGCGCCCCTTCTGTTTGCCTCGGGGTTCTTGATAAAAGCGGAAATGCAATATTTGGCCCTGCCCTGGCGTTATTTTACAGTCAGTGTTAAAGACGCACCGTCGGACTATTCTGTTTAAAATACTTTATGGAAATTGACCGAGGAACTGCATTCGCTGGTTCCCAAACTTCATGAGTTCAAGCGCCCTACGATGGCATATATATATCACTGTATATAAATATATATATATCTTATATATATATATATATATATACCTCTCGCCTGTGGAATACACCTTAATGTTTCTGAGAGTTATAATTACTATTCAAGTGTAATGTAAATCGACATCTCCAGTTGCCTTAATCTATCTACTACCTCATCCTTTCATTAAAACTGAATTGATCTTCCTAAAACCCTTGCGTCCTAGTGGCTTTTAGCCTTGCTTGGGGTGAAATAGTAAAAAAAAAAAAATTCAAATATTGCAGAAAATGGAACTTGATATGTTGAGACATTATAACATGAATAAATAGAATATTCAAACATGGTTCTTATATTTGGTATATATATATCTTATTATGAATATAATACATCAAATATATATAATTGCTATAGTGGGAGGGAGAAATTGGTGTAAAGACAAATTAAATAGTCTCAGTCACTGACAGACTCATTAAAAATTGAATTAATGCCAAATTTCTGCAGAGATTTTTTTTTACCTGGAGGAGATAGGTATAAAAAAAAAAATATCTATTTATTGAAAAAAATACAAAACTGAACAAATTTATTAGAAATGTTATAAAAATACGGAGAAGAAAATCTTTTAGGTGTTTATTCATTTATAATGTCAAGAGATAAAACTATTTCGTTGTGATTTTATTTTTGAGGATATATCGTGATGAGAAAGAATTTTCAACGCACTTGTAAAATCCACCCACAAGAATATACGGCAGCTGAATAAATATGGTATCATTAAACCCAATGAAATCAAACTTTATTTTCGAAAACAACAGTTTCCAAAAAAGATAACAGTTTAAATTGTAGAATAATTACAACGCAAGTTTTCATCAAATTGCGTAATGTTTCAACACATATTTGTAACCAAAATATAACATAAACAGAACGATGAACAGAAAAACTCATGAGAAGGAACAAAGTCTTAGGCCGCGCCCTGTGATTTGTTATCGGAAGGATAAGTGCTCTAACTGAAGATTCTCTTCTGCCTGTTGGTTATGAAAATTTATATGAATATTTAGTGTTCGTCACCTAAAAAAAAAGACATTATTTCACATATCGTACAGTTGGAGAGGAGTTAATACTATTAAAATCACATCCATTGGTGATCTAATAGGGTATTCTAACGAGCAAAAGGCCGGACGGAAAATTCTGAAGGAAAAAGAAAAAAATTTATCGAATCACGTTGTTATAAATATGGTCACAGAAATACTTTCGTCGAATAACGAAAAGTCAATTTTTCAGAATACAGCTAAGAAAATATTATATATATATATATATATACCGAAAAATATATATATATATATATATATATAGATTATATATATACGGATGTACTGAAATCCGGTAAGGATCGAAACTTCAAGACGTACTTATATATCCTCATTCAAATCATTGTGTTATTTGACGTCTTCCGTTGTATTTATTCTCCGGGCTTAAAATGACACAAGATCATGAATGGGGTAATAGAGGTTTCACTTTTTAGTGGTAATTGATTTAGCTCTTAATTCTATAATAAATATAAAGAGTCCTATATTTTTCTTTTTCTTTTTTCAAAATAAACGGTATTTAAAAATAAAAACAAACAACCAACCAGGATTCAAAGGGGTTACTGACCAAATTAAGAACAAGAACCTCAAAAGGTGTGTTTGTTGAAGAAATCCAAACAAAATTTATAGGGGAACAAGCAATTAAATCAGATGTCGATTGAGATGTACTGGAGGGAATATTTTGTGGATAGATTTTTAAAGTAATCGAAAGGAGGAAACGTAAGGGGTGGGAGAAACAAATTAAATGGAAGTGTAATAAATAAAATGTTTGAGAAGAAAAACGGTGGCATTTAACCGTTTTGACAGAAAACGTTTGGGAAAAAAAAATTTCTAGTCTGGTAGCTCGTTTAAATTCATGTAATCCGGGAACCAGCGAAAGTAGCTCCTCGGAATAGTTACCGTAAAAATATTTGTAGAAGAGACAGAGGGATTAACCACTGCAAGTCTGTGGGATAGCGATTGTAGACTAGCTCGCCAGATCAGGACACATCATCTTGCTTATAATCGTAAAATGTAGGTCTGGATTTTTATCTTAAGGACCTCGAGACGTAATCCTTGATGGAAAGCAGTCTGAGACCATAAATGACACCAATATCAGGTGAAAATGGATTGATGTATAATTACAAATAGATAATAATAAAATATGCGATTAAACGAACACCAAAAATTTTTATTATGGGTGTTAGTTAACGGAGAAAAAAAAATAGGCGTTGTGAGTTATTTTCCAGGAGTTAAATGAAAATCGGACTATTCTTGAACATAGGCAGGAAGGGTTCTGAAATTAAAAATCTAATATAACGAGAGCATATATATATATATTTATATATATTAATATATATATATATATATATATTTATATATAAGTCAAACACAGATTGAAGGTCCTTTTCAAGAAAACTTAGTTTTGTCAACGATTTAAGATTTCATTAAGGCAGGAATAAATAGTAAAAATCTGCGTAATGGGAACTGATGACATCAGGAAGGTCATTGAAGATCAGGAAAATGTAGGGCCCAAGATGCGGAAATGAATTGAATTAAAATGGAATATTCCAGGGACTAAAATCTTTCAGCGTCAAGAGATGAAATTTTTGTATCGTGATGCAGCATAACGGAGAAGAATATACTGGAGAAGTTTGTAATCATAAACCCAATGAAGGATTTATTTTCAAAACACAGTATCCAACAAGACACCTAAATTGTAGAATAATCAAATAACGTATGTAAAATAGTCTAATGTTTCAAAACATATTTGAAGGCCAAAATACAACATAAACAGAACAATGACCAACGGTTTCATGAGATATTAAAGTCATACGCATCGATTTGTTACCGGAAGGAAAAGATTTTGATTTCCTCTGCCTGTCATATGTGATACGAAATTTAGTGTTGGTAGAGCAGTTATGTACATGTTCTACTAAATTCTAAAATCACATGTTGCTTAATTGACACGGCATACAGGTTATCTGAACGTAAAGAAAAGCTTAACCACTTCACATGTGATAAAATGGTCATATGTTTTTTACCGAAGTGTGGTACATGAAACTGATAGGACGGTAGATATACGAGTCAGAAATATATATAGTTATAAAGACAGGTAAAGAGATGAGGACTTCCAACAAGCTGGAAAGCAAGAGTCGGGGAGGCATTAGTTGTAAAGTTTATATATATAAAGATGAGAAGGAGCCAATTCAGGGCACATTTCTCTATAGGACAATGGTCGGTATCTCGAACCAAGCACTACCCTTATGGGAGCCATCTAATTTACAGATGATGCATTCAATATCATTAAATTGGGAGATCATTTTTTTTTTTTTATCTCACTCAGTAGGCCTCAGTTCTAGGGGGGAAGGGTTGGTGTGGGATTTGAGAACATTAAATTTTGTTTGGCTGAAAGGATACAGAAAAGATGTGGAACAAGTTGAGGATGTCAGATGTCGATTGACATTCAACTTGAATATTCAAGATTATAGTCAGGAAGAATAAAGGGGAAGGGAGTTCCACAGTTGCTGTTGTTGAAGATGCTGTTTGAGTAGAAGAGACGGTCTCATTTAACCGTTTTGAACAGTGAAATTTGGGACTGATGCAATACGTTGATTCATTCATTTCGGGAAAAGCGAAAGTAGCTCCTTGGAATAGGAAACATTTGTAGAAAAGACTTGCACTAGTCTTGGGACGAGCAGTGACATAAAGACGTCTCTCGTAATCAGATCAGACATATCTCTATCATATAGTCGGAAGTAGTGATTCCTATGGGCAATAAATCTGCAATGTTCCATAAGATGGTTGATTTATAGAGAGCCTGGAATCAAACGAGAAAAAAATGTTTTATACACAGATAAGAGAGACTAAGCAGGCGTTACTTATCTAAAGGATTTGGGAATCAGTCATTCTGATCGAAGGCAGGAAGGGTTCTTTGTGATGGGTATGTGTGTATTGTTAATTATTTATTCGAGAATTATTGCATGAATATGTTATAAAATCTTTTTCCAGAAAATCCGTTTATTTTATTTCAACACTTTTTGGAGTTTAATGTAGAATAGTAAAGTCATTTGCGTAAAGGTTCAAATCAATCACTGACTCCCCTTGCTAAGGTGTTTCTAAGAAAATCTAACCCCAAGAGCATTAAAGCATTAATTATTATAAGCCCGAAGGTTCCATTGGATGAAGTTTTTTGAATTCTCATATACTTTAATTTGATTGGTCTTTGCAGCTTATGTAACAGCGTTTCTTCTGGCGAGGGGAGTTTTATTAAAACCCTTTTATTCTACATTCAAATCCATCATTTGATAAGACACCAGAAGTGTTGAAAACAAAAATGGTTATTTTTGTAGTGATTTTATAACATTTTTATGTTAAAATGATTTTGAATAAATAAATATATTTGGCAAGAGATGAGACTCTGTAGTTGAGCAAATTTTCAAGAATAGTAGATTTTTGGTTACTGGAATCTATTCCATATATGTCATTAAATACTCGTATATATATATATATATATGGTATATATATAGATATATATATATATATATATATATATATATACATATATATATATATATATTCATCAGGTGGGGAATTCATCCATCTGGCATTAGTGTGTAAATTGATTATACGTCCATATATAACACGTTAAAAATGGCCGATTTCTCTGTCACGCTCCTATAGGGCTTAGAGGTACAGGATCTCATTCCAAACCGGTTGGAGTTTTCGAACCTGGCTCAGAAGCAATCGGATGTCTATGGGATTTCAGGCATTAATGTTTACAAGTCATTTCTTGAAACATTGATGAGAACTTATATATATATATATATATATATATATATATATATATATATATATATATATATATTCATGTTTGTGTATTGTGTGTATTTAGATATTCAATTATTTCCAAATTCAAATAGTAAGATGCAATAGAGTTTCATTATTCTGTTTTTAGACAGCCAGTCCGAGAGAAAGTTTATAGTTATATAGTATATATATATATATATATATATATACATATATCTATTGTGGGGCTCGGAAGTAGTGATTCCTGATGGACTCTGTGCCCAACCCTGTACCAGTTTTAATTTGGACAGATAGTATGACTTTAAAAAGGTCGAGACATTTGTTCACACAGAGTTATTCGAGAGTCCAGAAACACACATATACATTGTGTGTACAATATAATTATTTACAGAAACTTGTACATAAATTTTTACTAAAATCATTCCAAAAATACTAATTTTATTTCAACACTTTTGGTGTTTAATGGAGAAGCGTTTTTTAAAGGTTCAAACATATTTTTTCTATTTCATTTTACTGGCGTTGTAACATTAATTTGTGCATTATTCCAAACAAGGAATCGGTGTCAAAATATATATATATATATATATTTATATATAAAGACAAGTTTTACATGTCACTATTAACGAAACTCGTAGATAGCCTGTTATAAATTTTACAATTATTTACATTAAATAATTTAATGACTAAATATATGTTCTGACATGGAACAAAATCAATTTTCAAGAATCGCAAATTTTTATTACTGAAAACTATTGGAAATAATTTCTATATATATATATATATATATATGCAATGCAATGATATATATAAATAAATATATATATATATATATATATATATAAATATATGAAAATGTGTGTGTCTGTTTGTTAATAATATATTGATCAATAGGATATGCTGGAAATTTAAAATACGTCCATTTATTACGTTAAAAGAACACTTTTTCTGCCGCGCTCTCATAATAGGGAGGATCTCATACTAAATTACTTCGAAGACCTGCAATCGGATGTAAAATATTCATGATGAAACGGCGAAAAGGACAAAAATTATATATATAAATATATATATATATATATATATATATATATATATATATATATATATACAATATAATGATGTAAATAACGAAACTTGCATAATGTCCGCGTTGATACATTAAATAATTAAAAAGGATTTTAGTGACATCAAAAGATGGTCATTATTGAAATTTTATTCTGAGAACAGTGGAATAGAATAATTTGAAATGCTGAGAGTCTCCAATAAAATGCGGAAACAAAGAGGTAATGAAATAATGAAATACAAAAAATGTACAATTTTTACTGAATAATCTATTGATAATAGGATATAGTGAAATTAAAATTCTCGGATTTATTACTTAAAAGAACAATCTATAGGGCAGTCTCATCAATAGATGCTTCAATTTACAAGATCTGTATCTGTACTAAAATATTCATATTGGAAACAAAAGGACAAAAATTAACATAAAATCTGAAACATTTCTTTACTTAACTGCTTAAAGGTGACTTGGGCATTAAGGTCCGCAGTTGATACGATGATGAAAGGACAGTGATATCACAGATGCAATAATGAAAATGCATTATGATAAAAAAAAAAATCACAACAGAATTAAAAGAGGATAACTTGAGGAATAAAGGTAAAAAGAAAACAAACTACGTAGAAGAAATGAAAATCATCGCGTATTTAAAGAGAAAACATAAACAATTGATTACGAGATAAGATGGCCAGATTTCTAAAGGATAATTGTAGAGAAAAAAATCTCGATTAACAGATATCGATTTTATATTTAACTGGAAAATGAAACCTTTAAAAAAGAGGAAGATTTGTCATACATATGGAATATTTTACCATTAAGAGAAAGCTTATCTAGCTGCCTATTGCAATGGTTTATCTATGCCATTTTGGAGCTGAGATAAGATAATATACTTTAATTTTTTTTTGTAGATGTTTTAGAGGCAGTGTTTTGGCCGAATGTCCTCTGGTCTTCTCCTGGGAAATAATAAAACTTATATACCATATCAATCACAAAATGAACACCTGAATATAGCTAGAAACGTTTTCAATAATAACATCAATAATAAACACTAGAACAATACTTTAGATATACGAGATTCAAACTGGATATTGAAGTAAAAAACTCTATCACGAATATATTCGTAAAATCAACCAGAACACTGGGGGTTGGACTAAATTATAGCGCCGTTTGACCTTTAAAAAGCAACCAGAATTTGTTGTTGACTGGCGAGAGCGTCAGTTTTCCCAATAGCAAGTGTGACTTTAATGAAGTGACACTTTATATTAAATAAAAAAATGCAGGAACTAAACAAAGACAACTGTGATAAAAAATTAGTAATAAAACGTAATGAGATCCGCTGACTATCAGTTACTCAAATCCAATGTGAAAGAACATTTTCAAAGATCAAGTTATTAAAGACAAGATTAAGAAATTCAACGTCAGAGTAAAATAGAATTTGAAGAATATTACTATCCATTGAACAGGAATTTTTAGATTAATTGGCGTCAGAAGCAATTATTGGCAGCTGTAACCAGGGAAAATTTAAAATTATGCCAATATATCAAACAGACAATTATTCTTACCTATAAATACAAGAAAGAAAAACTTCATAAACAAATTTCAACCAAAATTAAATAGATTATAACACCACACGCAAAAGCACACAATATGCACGCATATTGACCAAATATAGTTATCAAACCACTCACATACATGCACGCACGCTCACATGCGGGTGTTTGTGGGGCACGAATGTGTATACATACATACATACATATATATATTGTTGTGTATGATACACCTAATTTACATAAGTGGAGTACCGACCATATAAATATGGGTTGGTACCGGAAGACGACGGAAGATTAAGAGATCGAATCCAGAGACTCTGCCCGACTGCGACTTAGTCAACCCATTCTGCAGGAACAGTCTTCCCAAGAATATACCAAAACTACCTGTAAATATTGTGTACCTTTTTTCATTGTTTCAATACATTTTGTTACGTACATTTTGTGTTGTATTATTATTATTCCATGCTTATTCAAGCTTCAATATATATATATATATATATATATATATATATATATATATATATATATATATTGACAAAAGCAGGAGAACTACTCACAGGCACGCACACAAACCCCACATAACTTAGGAAGTATGTGTCTACATATATATATGTGTATGTATGTGTGTGTATGTGTGTGTATACTGATTCCATGTAACTTGGGAAGTATGTGTATGTTCGTATGTGTGTATGTGTGTGTGTGCATGTTCTGATTCCTTGTAATGTGAAGATATGTGTGTGTGTTTGTGTATGTGTGTGTGTGTATGTTTGTGTGGGTGTACAGATGTGTTTACTGATTCCTCGTAATGAGACAGTGTGTATGTATGGAGAGGGGATATAGACATATATACACGCAAGCTGACCAAAGCACAGGAAAATGAAAATAGATCTAAGAACACACAGGGGTCATAAAAGATAAACATACCGATAAATACTCCATCATTTCTCAAACGTATCTTAATTTTTTTTTATAATCCTTCACGCAGAACTTTTCACTGCCATTTCAAGAAAGACGTTTGGATCACTACCACAAAAAAGAAAATGGCTCATATCGAGAATATTTAACATCGAAAAGCATAAAGAAAAAAATTAATTATTTTTGATAATATGTGGAAATCTCCACCCTTTGTCTGATGACGGTTGCGTGACCGGAAACACGTGTAGCAAAATTATGGAAAATAAAAGGATGATATTTTTTTTTTAATCCACATTACAACCAAAAATGTTTTCGATTTCTCTCTCTTTTTTTTTAATATACAGACTTTTTTTTTCTCTCGTTGGAACTACTATAACCTCTTCCTTTATATATATATATATATATATATATATATATATATATATAGGTGTGTGTGTGTGTTAAGCATTGCCTATCAACCAGAATAATCATTGTATTTTAACGAATGAATATTCTAGACCAAACATGATAATGACTTCACATATTTCAGTTATCTAATTCAATCATTTCTCATCTTGGGAATGTTGCTAATTCGATATATGACAGCTAACGGACGAATATAAATGTTTGCACATATTACAGAACTTTTCCTGAATTGACTCAGGAATAAGAGCCTCTGGACTTTGATCATAATGACCCATGGCAGAAGGCTAATTGCCATAAACATAAATTCCTTAGTGAGGCCGTTTTCAAAGCTTTCATTTGAATATATATACGCTCAGATTTACGCTGATGTTGCTATATACGGCTTCAAGTTGTTCACTATCGAATTAGTCCGATAAATGTATTTAACCAGTTTAATTCGAAGATTTAAATGTAATCTCAGCAGTTATTAGATAGACAGAAATTATTTTTCCCTTACTAGTGGTTAGAAATTTAATTTTATGAACAGACTTTTACGCTTATACTCTGTTGTTGACAGCAGTACATGGCAAATGACTAAATAAATTAATTCAATATATTTTATTGACTTTTAAATTAATATTTAAATAACTATATTTATGGGGTGACAATTTCTCCGTTCATTATTTGTGAATAACTACTACAAAATTCAGAAGTACTTTTCATTCTACAGGTGATGAGATTTAACATAATTTTCGTATTTCTTTGCTGAAAATGATCAGTATACCTTTGGAAATGAAATTAATAGTCTGCTAGTGGTGTACCGATGAACTAAACAAAGAGACATAGGTCAGTCAAGTTGGTTTTCCGCATAGACATGCAGTTCTTCCCGTGCCTGTGAGTTTACTAACAGGATATACTGAGCTCTAGCAGTGGTTGGTAAACCAATCTAGGAGAAAGACAACTGAATTAAAAAGAGTAAATCATGAGTAATCCTTAAATCTAATAATTGCAGATATCAAATTGAAATGTTCAATACAGCGTTTCTTTTTTCTTGTTCACTTTCCTCTTGTTTCAAGTGAATATTAGGCATTTATTGAAAAATCAGTCAGTAATTTCATATGAAATTTATAAATTCTTCATGAAAATAAATTTCACATGTCCACTAGCTTTTATTGCTCTGTCTAATATTGACGGTGTTTTATTTACTAACGTTTTATTTGACGTAGTGTGGAGAGTCAACATTTTTATTCTCTCTTCAAGTTACATCCTATCCATTTTATTTTTTGCTGCTGTTGGATGTCCTTAAGATATGCTATTTCTCGTATTTTAATCATTTCTTTTTTTTTTTTTTGTAAATCTGTAGCGCCAGTCAACAATGTTTGAAGAAAGATGGTCTTTGCCAAGACCATCATACACTCTCTCAAACCCATTTTTAACCATTAACTTAGAAAGCGGTTGCATACAGATGAGACGTTAGATATTTCTGAACGGGGTTTGGTGCTAGGCATGACATCAATTTGAAAGTCACGATCTTACGAAGCGATATAAGAACATGGTTTGTATTTTCAGATTGATGGTTTGTTTATTAGCAATTTACGGTGTTGGGGGAAAATTCCACCGGTGCAGCATGTTCTGTGTTCACTTTTTCTTCTACTGTACTAAATTTATAATAGCTGATCCATACGCCGATGTATATGGCGATATATCATGTATTTCCACATCCTGAACTTTTATGCTATATTCTGTGTATGCTCCTTCACATCTTTCATTCTAATTCCAGATCATAGTTTCTCTTTTGGAAAGGTTTTTCTAGAGACCTATGTAGATTTTCTGTTCAAAATAATTCTTATTCTAAATATGAATATCTGTGCTGTCAGCCTAAACCCCGTATTCAATATTATTAAATTGGCCTCAGGAGGGAAAGCAGGATCGTTTTCTTCTATTTGTAGGTTCGTTTGGATATATTATGGAATGCTTAAATTGTAAGTACCCATTTCTTCACAGCTCTCCTTGTAAATATGCAGGGTATATTTTAGGAAAAGATTAAATAAATTGAAGCTTTTGATTCCTATTTGTTATATTTCTGATGAGGATAGAAATGTTTCCGTGTTAGGATCCAGGCGAGACATGCAAAATTTTGCAGATTGATACATATCCTCTACTATACCGATACTTTTCATTGGATTCGCAGCTTGGAAAGCCCTTACCTATGGATGATAAGAGGAAGTTTCTATTGATGTGGTTATATGCTGCTGTGACGTCGACAAAGCAGCAATAGAGTTTCCTATTAGAGAGTTTTTTATGTTATAAGACAGCAGTGCATCCTTTACCAAAACCAAAACCAAACTGGCTTGTGAGAAGTTGATTTCGATATAACGCTGAGAGTCTAGTTAATATAATGTTCATTAATAGTTTTACAATGATGAATTTAATTGAGATAACTCTGTATATGTTTCCATAATGCTTTAATGCTTGAAAAACTCATTTTTTTTTAATGGATGTATGTTTGATTCTTTTTTTTCTTTAAATTGAATTCGGTTAGAATGTAAGCTATTTTCAAAAGTTCAGGCTCAATGTCATGTAATGCATTTTTATTCTTTAATGTTTTTAAATGTTTTCTTAATTTCCTAATTTATTAGGCTGGTGCAAAAATAATGACGTAATAATGTCGTTTTTTGACGTTAAAAATACGTCAAAAAACTACATTATTACGTCATTATTTTTGCACCAACCTAATAGTTCTATATTGTTTCTTTATAGATATACTTTGTAATTATTGGATGTATATTGATCTATGCTACATTTCCGAGGGCATCATAATATTAATGAGATCAGGAGTGAAATATGAACGAAAGTATTTTTAGATATTCAGTGGTGCACGTAGTTTTGTTCTATACCGACTGATAAACACCTCCGAAAAACCCACCTAGAAGAACTACATAAAACTAGAAAAAAAAACGAGGCTACTTCACAACACTAATAAACAAAAGCTTTGAACTCGCAAAAACATTACTTTAGACGAAATACGAAATCCAAAGAAACGTAACGTCGAACAAAGTCTAGCATATGTTTCAACACACACAAAAAAAAACAATCCATAACTATTTACAGAATTTACAAAAAATCTAAATCTACTTAGACAGAATAACAAACTAAAAATATAATAAAAACTACCAAAATAATTAAAAGCAAATGCCAATCTAAAAACCTAAAATACATACTAACCTCATCCAAATTTAACCAACACACAATACAAAGAGTCACAAAATGCAACAAAAAAAAATTGGGGGTTTGTGACATCATTATAGAAGGAAACTTCGACACTTCTGATAACCCCAAAACGATATTTATAATAAATAAAAAAATAAACAGCAACTCCAAAAATGTGATTTATGCACTCAAATGCACAAAATGCAAGAAATCCTATATAGGTATCAACCAAAAACAAAACAACAGGGTCTCCCAACACAAAAGCAACATAAAATTACCTGACAACAGAAAACACTTTGTATCACAACACATCTATAACTGTAACCAAGGTGAATTTAAAATTATACCAATATACTAAACAGATAATTATTTTTACATACAAATACCAGAAAAAAACTTCATAAACAAATTTCAGCCAGTACTAAATAGATCATAACCCCACACGCAAAAGCACACAACATGCACACATAATGGCCAAATATAGTGGTCAAACCACTTGCATACATGCGCATACACTCACACTCGGGCATATGTGGAGCACGAATATGTATACACATATTGGCAAAACCAATAGACTGCTCACACGCACGCGCGCAAAAACTACATAACATAGGAAGTTTGTGCGTGTGTATGTATGTATATATGGATGTATATGCGTGTGTATGTATGTTTATACTAATTACTTATATTAACACAGTACGTGTGTATTGAGAGGGAGTGCGCATATACATGCTCGTACTGATATATATATATATATATATATATATATATATATATACACATATTGACAAAAACAAAAACTGCTCACGGGCACGCACATGAAACCTACACAACATAGGAATGTATGTGTGTGTATGTGTATGTGTACATATGTGTATACTAATTCCTTATAACAAAACAGTATATTTATATATATATATATATATATATATATATATATAGAGAGAGAGAGAGAGAGGGAATATACATATGCGTACGCATGCTGACAAAAACACAAAACAATGGAAATAGATCTAAGAACACACAGGGGTGATAAGAATACCGATATCTTTCTCACCCTTTCTCTGACCAGTCTTAATTGTTTTATTACCCTTCATGTAGATCTTTTTCACTGCCAGTTCAAGGAAGACATTTGGGTCACTAACACACAAAAAAGAGAATATCTAATATCGAGAATATTTAACATAACAAAAATTTATTCCTTTTAATAATATATGGAAATAACCACTCTTTACCTGATGAAGATCGCGTGACCGGAAACCCAAAATTATGGAAAATAAAGTATAATATTTTTTTAAAAAGATCAAACAAATAACGGAAATTTAAACAATGCTATAGTTGTACGCACAACTAAAGCAGATCATAATTTCGATTTTGATTCCGTGAAGATTTTAAAATATTTTCATAATAAAAATCTTAGGCTAATTTATGAAGCAGGCATAATATCCATCTCACGCATGGTGAATACTAGACCTGGCTTCTTTAGTATTTCCCCTTTTCTAGCGAGATTAATGCTCGACAAGCGTACATATAAATTTTAGTTCAAAATAGAATTCTTTTCATTTTTCATTCAAAATACTCAAATTTTAGAAATACGTTTTCACAGCGTCGCCCACGTGACGACAACGTGACCATGTTTTAAACGGAGCGCTGATATTATAAAACTTTCAGTTATCTGTTTGGATAAGTCTTCCACTGGGTAGGCTATTCGGATCACAAACTCGTTTGTGCACGGGTAGCGTTAGAAAATAGGCCTAGAATGGCTGGGTACTGGAAGTTCAATCTGTCTTTACTGGACAGGCGGGACTTCCAGGAGCAGATAATTAGACTAGTGCAGCGGGAGCTAGTGGGAGCGGTTATCGGAAATAGATGGTGGGAACGTCTTAAATGTAGGATTAGGTCCTTCACCGCTGATTTCAGCAAACGGCTCGCTCTAGATAGAGCTGAAAAGGTGAAGACGCTTAAAGCTACTTATTCCCGGCGGTGGCTTGGGGGATCCCCTAGAGATAGCCTTAGCTAAGGAGGACCTGGATCGATCGAATAGCGAGCGGTACATGGGTCAGGTAATTAGACATAAGTTAAGCAAGATGTCTTCCGAAGCCGTGAACTTGGGCGCAGATCTGCGCAGGGAAGAGGTCCGTCGAGGTGGCGATCGTTTCATTCGTGAAGTCAAATCCCCGGAGGGGCGTACTCTTCGGGCCACTGACGACACGTGCGGAGCGTTTCGGCGCCATTTCGAGAACCGGTTTACCAAGGAGCCTGGTCTCCGTGAGGAGGAATTTCGTAGCTATTTGGCTGACTTTCCTCAGCTTTCGCCGACTGAAGCGGCTAGCTGCGAGGGAGAGATTACGGAGGGCGAAGTCTACGCGGTTTTGAAGAAGGTCGGCAGAGGCAAGTCGCCTGGTCTGGATGGTTTGCCCTATGAATTGTACTTGAGGCTGTCGCACATCTTTGTTCCAATTTTGACTGCAGTGTTCAACAAGTGGTTTCGGTCGGGGTCCATCCCCAACCGGATCACCAGGGTGTGATCACTCTGTTGAAAAAAGGGCAAAGGTGGGGGGGAACCTAGATGATTACAGGCCCATAACTCTGCTAAACACAGAGTTAAAGATTATGGCCAAGATCCTGCAGGAGCGTTTGCAGTCAGTTGCCGAGTCTCTGTTGGGACCTGAGCAGACTTGTTCTGTGAAGGGCCGAACAATTCAGAGCAACCTGCATCTGATCTGCACGATCATAGAGGGTGTAAAGACGACGAAGAAGCCGCACTGATCAATTTGGATCAGTCAAGGCATTTGATAGGGTTGACCATCGCTACCTTGCTGCTGTCCTGCAGGCCGCTGGATTCACCCAACTTCTGCCGCTGGATTAGCCTCCTGTATCGCCCCCCCAGTGCGGTGGTACAGGTGAACGGAAGGTTGTCGGACGCGTTCGTGCTGTCTAGGTCGGTTCGTCAGGGTTGTCCGCTGTCGCCTCTCCTTTATGCTTTGGCGTTGGGCCTCTCCTTCGCCGGCTGAAGGACGAGACCGGCAGTCCGGCCCTACGATGGAATTGCCGTTCCTGGAGGGTCTCGAGCCAGGGTTTCCGCGTACGCCGATGACGTATCTGCTTTCGTGTCGTCCTGCAACGACATTGAGGCGGTACAGAAGGCGCTTGATCGGTACGAGAAGGTGACAGGGGCCAAAATAAACCGCGACAAGTCGTCCGGCTTGCGGTTAGGGTGCCTGGAAGGGGTCGCTCTTCCGGGCCCTTCGGTTGGACAGACGGTCCTGTCCGCATTCTTGGAGTGTGGTTTGGGCCTGACCTCCAGCTGGATTGGTCTGAAGTACGAGCAAAGGTCGATTCCGCCGGTCAGACTTGGAATCGACGGAGGTTGTCCGTTAAGGGCAGGGCGGAGGTGTGTGCTACATACATTTTCCCCTGATTCTTTATCGATTATCCGTACTTCCTCTCTGTAAGACCCAAGAAGGCGCTCGAACGCTCGCTATCCTCCATTTTATGGAGAGGACGCGGGAATCGGGTCGACAGACGAGTCTGCACTAAACGTCCGTGTCATGGGGGCTGGGAATGCCGCACCTGCCGAGTCACATCCGTGCCTCTAGGTTGGCTTTCCTACGCCGCACATTGACTGGAGGAGATCCGATTATGGAGGGGATTGTTGGGACGCGTTCCCTGGCCTTACCATCAGTCCCCATCTCGTGGGTTTGAGCGCGGTCGTAAACCCTGGGATCAATCGGTTTTCCTTCGCGAGTGTCGGTCGGCCTTGAGGGCCGTTCCCCGGTCCAGTGAACTTTCTCGGCCTAGGAAGGTTTTCTATCGTGAATTAGTGGAGAGGCCCGCGAAGGATCCCCTACGAGATATGCTCGGCATGTCGGAGGAGGAGTTTAGCTCCTACTGGTCTTGGGCGCCAGCGGCGGATTACCTCAGTAACCCTGAGTTTTCGCTTAGCTGGCGATTGGCTCGGAATCGGCTGCCTCTCAACGACATGGCTTTCATATGGGGCTTGGCGGATTTGCCAGACTGTGAACGGTGTGGCCTTGGCTTAGAAGAAACGGCTGTGCACGCCTTCTACCATTGCCCCCAGGTCCGCCCTTTATGGGACCATGTCGGCGAGCTGACGGCTCGTCTCGCTCCCGAACAGCTTGTGTCCATTGATCGCGCATACGCGTGACAATGTGTCGCCCCGTATTCGGGGATGAAACGGATGGTGTTTCTGACGCTGATGGCCACGGATCGAATGGTGATTTGGACGACGCGAAAGGAGGTCTTCTTGCGAGGCAATCGTCTTTCTCATTCGGATCTAATTCGATTCTTTGAGCATCAGCTCAAGATGAAGATTAGATCGGATAGAAAACGATTGCATTCCACAGTCTTTAGCGAAAGGTGGGTAAAAAGAAGCGAGCTTGCTTCGTGTGAACGGGGCTAGCCTTGATTTTCTCTTCTAGGTCAACCTATTGCACATCAGGGTGGCTTCCTGTGGAACCCTCCCTTGGTTAGGTTAGACAAGCTTTGTGTACCTAGTTAATGTGAGTAAGTGTTGTTCCTGGCCTGCATGGGCCGTTCTTTGGTTATGATCTAAGTCGAGATTCCCAACCTCCCCAGTTTGTTTTGACCTCCCCCCCTTTCACCTCGACTGGGTCAGTTTATATTTTCCCATTCCAGCCTAATATTTTATACTTTTTTCCACTCCCTTTAGCGAGAGCGTCTCTTGATTTTGTCCCTGGGCAGAATACAGCGGTCTCTCTGTTTTATGGGTTGGACGGTCCCTACTAACATCAATTATGTTTAATTTGTATTTGTGTTTATTTTAAGTTTATTATTGGGTTCATTTCCCTCCCCTCTCATTTTATCATTATTAGAATTGTATATATATATATCATCATTAAAATTTTTATGGCATGGGGCGCGATTTTGATAGGTCTCCCTTGAGAGCACGTGGTATTATTGAGTAAAATGTAATGTACGAATGGGTCGCGAATCTGATTAGCTAGGTATAAGATAGTTAGTGTTGACCAGCCTCTACCCCTCCCCTTTATTGGCCCCGTGCCACAATTTGTACTTTTTGTACGAATAAATATCAGTCTTGTTCTTATGTACATCGTCTTTGTCATGTTGTATTGATAATGTTATAATTTATGAATATGTCCTGAAGATGGTTTATTAGACCGAAACGTCCAACGTTGACATATTTACATTAAAACAGCATAATTGTATATAAGGATTTTTGTTTGTTTTTTCCGTATATATTTTTCTTCATACTGTCGGATCTATATCCATATATTTATATATATATATATATATATATATATATATATATATATATATATAAAAAATACTTCTTGTTAGTATAGTCTATTTCAACCAGTGCAACCTTGCACCAGTCTTCTACAACAGTAGACAGAATTCGTTTCAGAATCAGGGATTTAGAATTTAATTTAGATAGCATTCGAGGAAAGATACCGACCCTACTCAAAATGACTCCTTAACTAGCTAATCTGCACGAGTATGATGGTGATGCGAGATGTGTATCTCTTTAAAAGGGGAAGTGGTCCGCTGGAATCAACACAGATATTAAATTTATGAAGGGTGAATGTTGAATTGAAACTAAAAAAAGGACCGAAAGGGGAAGTCTATTTATGACCAAAACCTTTAATTATATATAAATGAATTTAGGTTCCAGCTAGGGAATACCAAATTATGCTAACAACAAATATGTTTTAATAAGATTAATAATAAACCCTATTTAGACAATTAATATAAAGAAAGAGTAGATTTAAGTTTTTTTTATATTATTAAGGAATGGCGGATTTAATGGTAAAATAATTAAAGTCAGAATAAATTATCCATTTATAACTTTAAAGATAGTTTAATTTATTAGGAAAACCAAGTTATACAAAAATTTTTTAATAAATATTAAAAAAATAATCAAAGGGGTTTGCATAAAATAGGTGACTGTTATAAGAATAGGATTAATATGGAGAACAGAGGGAAATTGTAGAAGTTAATTATCGTTATATATTCAACATTAAGTGGGTTTGGGGGTTAACAAGTAATAAGGTAAGATCTATATTCTCATATGTGTGTAAACTTATTTCTATCTCTGCATTTTAGTAGTGCTTCCTTCCTTTGATTTAATAGTTTGTATTGATTATTGCATTTTATTATTCAATATGTTCCTCTAAATATAAAATGCATATCTCTCTAAAACTATTAGGAGTATGATCGAAACGTACAATTTTCCAATCTGACCTTTTCCCTTCAATTCCCCAAATTTTTTTGAAAGAGCTGTTTGGTATTTTAATTTAGGATTGGTAAAGAATTCCTATGGGTATAAAATCTCTGTACCCATTCCCCCCGCGAAAATTCCAATGGAAACGTCATAAGTTATAATATTTTTTAGAGGTAATGTTTGCTCGGTATATAACACTAGTAGATTTGCATTTGCCTTCAACTGGGTAGTGTTCTCTATTTCTGCAATTACAGGGGGTCCCATGCTATGTTTTTATCATAGAATTTTCTTAAGATATAATTATTATGGGAGTTTATAATTTGGTACATGTTATTTGTTCAGGGTTAGGTTATTTTGATCGATTACCTGTTGAAGATCTTAATGACAGTGTTGTTTTGTGGAAATGTTTATTCATTTTAAAAAAGTAGTGTCCGATATTAATATTTGACAATTTAGAGAAGGTGGGATCGAACCATAGGACTATTCTTTTTCTATTTCTACGCCTACATCACATTTTATATATTTTGGTGTTACTGATAGGGGTTAAATAAGATAACTCATTTTTGAAACCACTTTGTAGAGAGTATTTTCATAAAGTTTTTTATTTTTATTAAAAACTTTTTCGTTGGACGATAATTTACGAATTCTTGTGTTAATGGTAGAGAGGTATTTGTCTCAGAATATCATTGGGGTTGTTAAATTAACATTAATATAGTTGGGGTTTCATTCTCTTTATGGTAAGGTTTAAAGGTCTACCATTACGGTTAAAGGTGGCGTCTAGGTAATTAACTATTTTAAGGTCAGAATAAATCTCAATCTTAAACCCTAGTAATTTAATAGCCTTAATGATTTTCTTTTGTAACTTCACCGTTAGCGGTTCATTAGTATTGGGAATGAAGATGAGTTTATCATCAATATAAAGGCCTACTAGTTCTGGATCTACGATTCTACTAAGGAAATCTAAAATATAAAAACATACTAAATCAGACACCTGGGCTGAATCATATGCTACTATAGGGGCATAAAAATCGTCATTAAGGTACTTAGTCCTGTTTAGTGTTAAGAGTGATTTCCTAGCAGTTAAGATGATATTAGTTCCATTACCCGTCATCTCCATATATTATTTGCAAAGTTAATACTATTAACTAAAAGATCCCTGTAGATAGATGAATACAAATTTGTTATATCAAACTTAATAAATATCGCACTATCCTTATTACTCATATTGGTGAAACATTTGATAGTATCTAACGAATCCTTACAAGGATTAGCACAGCTTGTAATTAGAAGTTTATCGGTTATTTTTTATTATATGTTTTAGATTAGACTTCATTCAGTTTTAGTTGAATGCATGTCTAGACTTGGTATTATTATATATATATATATATATATATATATATATATATATATATATATATATATATATATTACATACATATGTATGTAAGCAAATATATGGATATAGATCCGACAGTATGAAGAAAAATATACGGAAAAAACAAACAAAAAATCCTAATATGCAATTATGCTGTTTAATGTTAATATAATGTCAACGTCGGACGTTTCGGTCTAGTAGACCATCTTCAGATCATATTCATAAAACATAATTAACATTAGACTATATTCAATTGAACATGAAAAAGACGATGGACATAATAAGCTTATACGAAAATATAAGAATCTATTGATCTCCGCGTATTCCTATAAGAACAGAAAAGATTTCTTAACGAACTGTTTATATGAGAAAATCGTTCAATCGAACTTATCTAATATTTTGAAATCATCTTCGAATACGTTTTCACAACATCACCCACGTGACGACGACGTAATCATATTAAAACGGAACGCTGATCTTATAAAAAAATTCAGTTATCTTTTTGGATTAGTCTTACTCTTATGTCCATCGTCTTTTTCATGTTGAATTGAATATAGTCTAATGTTAATTATGTTTTATGAATATTGATATTAACAACAAATAGAAGAGGCTTACATATCACGTTGAAAAACCAGTTAAGTTAAGCAATGACGAAAGATTTCCGTACCTAACTGGGTGTCCGCTCGGGAATACCAAGTGTTGTAAGCATGGATGTGCGCGTGGTATCATGGATAAAAACTCGTAATTAGAAATCAGTGTTCCTTGTTCGAATTCCAGTAGGTTTTTCTGGTAGTCTTGAAATCCATTAATTTCTTGAAACTTCGGATGGACGCATCGTATTTCCGTGAATTCGCAACGCCATAAATTATACTAACGTTGCTTTAAATAGTCAAATTAATGTGCAACACAATGAAAATCTGTCATTGGTCCTTACCTATAATTAAAGAATGAACTCTTCCTAACACTATGTATACTACGCCTCTCAAGAGAGAGGGACGAATCAAGCTGAGATTCTTGGCTTGACGGTCGAACTCTCTGCTTCTGAGCAGAAAGGAACCCGGACGAGGCTCCGCCGAAGGGCAGAATCTCGTTCGGGGAAAATGACCAACCTGATTTCGTTTATACGTGTTATACGGGCATTTTTTGGCCGAGCCTACGGGCTCGGGAAACCCACGATAAACTCGGCCTTGTGCCACATGCAACCCTCGTGGGGGGGTGGCTAGATACCGAATCAAGCCGAGCTTCTCGGCTTGATGGTCGAACTCTCTGTCTCTGAGCAGAGAGGAACCCGGACGAGGCTCCGCCGAAGGGCAGAGACTCGTTCGGGGATTTTGACCAACTCGATCCCGTTTATACGGGTTCTACGGGCATTTTTTGGCTGAGCCTACGGGCTCGAGAAACCCACGTTAAACTCGGCCTTGTGCCACATGCAGCCCTCTTTGGGTGTGGCTAGATACCGAATCGAGTCGAGCCGATAGTAGTTCACTCCAAACCAGACTGACAGTCATACTAACACATTCCACATCTTGTATTATTATTTTGTGTAATATACCTTCGTTATTTCTATTTGTGTTAGTGTTGTTCTTCCTTGGTCTTAACCTGGAACATAAAAACTTCATACAGCACAAAAGTAAAAATGCAAGAATTTCATTGTCGGCATATATCATACTTTGATGAGGCTTTAATAAAACTGAAACATGGTAGAGTGATAACCGTTATTTGTTCTGTATCTTATTTTGTCATATATATATATATATATATATATATATATATATATATATATATATATATATATATATGTGTGTGTGTGTGTGTGTGTGTATATATATATATATATATATATATATATATATATATATATAGTGAAAAGGTCTCATGCCAACCGATTTCTCAAAGACTGATCGATCATCCACTGTGCGTGTAAGGGTCTCATTTATCGAGAACTCTACAGAATATCTTGAAATCAAACCCGTATGCGTTAGTGTTCAAAAGTAAAGATTTACGTATAGTTGAATAACGACATTGAAGATCAGGGAGGTTCTATTATTTTCGCACGCAAGTTTCCCACCCCCCGTATCCGCCTGGATTGATGTGTCTGAAGAAAGATTATAAATAATCTTTGGATTAACGGAAATACATGTGTAATTATGGATAGGCCAAGGATTCCAGTGAAATGACAAGCTTGCCAAGTTATAGCGCTGCTTCGTATGGAGCATTGAAATTGGGGTCAAAGTTCAGAATACATTAGGCAGAGCGGTTGAATATAAAATGTGAGGATAGTAACCAGAAGGGAGAGATCAATCTGCTTCTGATATCAAATTCAATTTCACTGCACGGCTAAGAAACATGTGTCAAATATCCGATGTATTTTAGCGGAATAAAAAGAATACAAAAATATTGATAACATGCAGAAGTAGAATTCATGCTTCTGGCTATATCTAAAAACATTCGTGGTTTATTTTGTTGAATTAAAGAATTAGGAACCATAAACATTTCAAGTATAAATTATACGTTACCTACGCCACAAATAATTTTAATCAGTCCATTCCACTCACGTGCAGATAATATCGAGAAGAATCTCACTGGAGTTAAAAATAAATATAATCGAAAGTTGTCACATAAATATTCTGCTTGAAGAAAATTTGAAATCCTACAAAGTTAGTGCTGATTTTTTATCTGTTTCAGCGTCGAATTAGAACAAACTAACATATTCGCATTGTACAAGATCTATTAACGTAATAAAAATGTTAGGAATTAAAATTCATTAGAAACTACTTTGTTTACGATTCCAGTACGAAAATAAAATAATGGGCTTCGAGCTGTTCTGGACGAGTGATGTGTATTCCTTTTTACACTAAATACAATATTTAATGTAATATGAAATAATACTGGATAGCAATTAAAATCAACTAGTACTTCATGGATGTCTGAGAATGGCAACATCAGCAAGGAATATTACTTAACAAAGGAAGTCACTAAGTAAATGACTGACACAATATCGTTTATTAGTTCTTTACAGAAATATTTAGCGTATCTATTAGGTTGGTGCAAAAATAATGGCGTAATAATGTCGTTTTGACGTAACGTCAAAAACGACGTGTCATTATTTTTGGCACCAACATATATTATCATACTATTATAAAACCCAGGTTGTGTGTGTGTGTCTGTTCGTTTATATATTGGATCGGATTTCCTACATTTTTCAACCGATTTCAACAAAACTTCACAGGACTACGTAAAAATTACCTTGCGGTGGTTCTGACAGCGCCAAAAATTGGAAAAAATACAATTGTTTTTTCACGAAATCAATTTGAAAACAAGATTAAGAGGCATCTCTGTCGCGAGAATGAAAGGGGGACAACCCATATCGAGTTATACTTATTATAAAACCCAGGTTGGTTGTTTGTGTGTGTGTTATTTATATATGGGATCGGATTTCCTACATTTTTCAACCGATTTCAACAAAACTTTTTTTTTAGCAGGTAGTGTTTCTTGCACACTTTTTTCTTTATTTTTACATTCAGAATGCTTTAAAAATTCCACTTACAAGACAATTGTTTATAATAAAATTCTATTCAATCGGTAGACTCATAACGATTGAAAACAATGTTTTTGTTTGAGTTTGGGTTTGACCAATTCGTAAAAAAAAAAAAAAAACGAAAACAAAAAAAAAACTAATTAAGACATGCATGTCCGTCAACCTTAAACAATAATCTTTGTCAATTTTATTTTTCAGTCTTTATGATGGTGGATACTTGATCTATCTCTTACTGTTACATCCCCGGGCAACGCCGGGCTCTACTGCTAGTTAGTTTATAAGTAAGTAGGTACCTCCAGAAGATCGCTAAAAATGATCATAACATGACGAAAAAGATGCCAAATTTCACGAAAACAAAATTTTATCTTCAAAATGTTTATGTTTTTATTTCGAGGAAAGAAAAAAGTATTTATAATTATTTTTTTAAAATGTTTCCTTTTTTTTAGAATATTATAATTTTTGATTAAAGATCTTGTTTGTATTTGTAACAGCGAAACTATTTAATAACACAATTTTAGTGCGCTTTTTTTTTGTATGACAGATATTAATTTGGAAAACTAGAAAAAATTAAAATAATTGTCCGATTATAATGAAACTTTCAGAAACACTTCAGCATTGTTAGAAATTGTTATAAATATGTTTTCTTTTTTTTAAAGTCATGGCAAAAATATATTCTTTTATATTTATTACTCCCACCATACCTAATTTTTTGAAAACTCCAGAAATTCATTATCGTACAATTTAGTGAATATATTAGTTAAAAGCTCAAGACTTGAGGAATGCAAATCATGTTTTTTTTTTAATCGGACCACATCTAACTGAAAATCAGCTGAAAATTGTAACATACAAAACTCAATAAAACAAAGTTATTATTTAATTTCAAACTGTTTATGCTGTTTTAGTTGTTATATGAATATGGATAATGTTATCTGAAAGCAAAAAATTCTTCGATGTAAAATGAATTTTTAAAACAATTATTTATTAATTCTTAAATTATTTTGGTATTTTTACATTAAATTTGTTAAGTATTCTAAAATTAGAGAAAATGGTGTATAATTTAATCATTTGTGTTATTAAGTAGATCTATCTTTACAGGATGTAAAGCTTATTACAATCAACGAAACCCCAGTATATTAAAATCCAATTTTATATGATTTTGTGTCCATAAAACAGCTGAAATTAAAATGTACGGAAGAACAGAAGCAACATGAAAACAATAAAACGTCACATTATTTGAGTTACTATAATCGTTGTTCCCCTCTGTTACGGGATTTATTTTTCGGGCGAACACGCGTGGAGAAGTTAATTTGATTTTTTAATTTCAAATGAGAAGCGTACCTACAAGTATTAGGTATCTATCTTATGAAATTTGTAAGAGTTTATTTTTATATTATCTAGTTATAGCATTTTTCCATAAAGGAAATATCAAAATTAATGAATGGAAATACAAATAACACTGTAAAATATCACAAATATACATAAAATTATAGTATTTTATGCACACTTCTGTAAAAAATTCATAAGAAAGTTACCTATAAATTAATTAGATACCTGGCTTATGAAATTCTATTTCACTATCAAAAATCTTATTTTAATTTTTTTATCATATATTTTCCATAAAGCATCGTTAATGTAACTGTGAAAGCTATACAAAAAAATAACAAAAAAGTGAAGCGCTAAATTTTTTTCCTTAAATATAACGAGGTAAATAAGATAGCTTACTTAAAACTAAATAATTATGT
>CAHIKZ030005608.1:1180000-1240000 GCA_903632075.3 Acanthosepion pharaonis
AAAAGGAAAATATATAAAAGAAATCCCAGAAAAGAGGAAAATATTATCACTATTTTCAAAAAGCCAAATATGTACTGCAATTTTTGAGAACCTTATTATAGATGCCATTGAATGGTCTCCATAGATTCCGGATCTTAATCCGAATGAAAATTTATGGAATTAAATTTCTAAATGTATTCACTCTAAAAAGGGACAAATTTAGCCCAATTATATGATTATATTAAGCAAATATGGCAGAGTATTCCAAATACTTTTTGTTCACTTAAAAAGCTCGTTGCCTATGCGATGAGAAACTGTAATTAATAATAAATGTTACGGCACTAAATAATGATAATTATAAATTTTCGCTCATGCAATGTTTTTTAATTCTTTTATTTTAAGATATTACATAGAAAACATGTCAAAGCTGCAGTGTTGTTTCGATGCATATAAAGAGCATCTCATCAGGCGATTGTAAATTACTGGCGTGTGAACTATTTAATCAGATTTAAAAGCATGTGATTACCGCTTAATTGTGAGATTACCACCTTATTCTTATTACAAAATTGCATCCTCTATATTACAATATGCATCCATTCACATCCGTTCCTGTTTAACGTCTGTTGCTCTCATTGATTTCAAACGTACGGGTCAAGATCAATTTATGGAAGATAATTCCCTAATTTTTGCTCCTTAACTTAGTTTAAAATAAAGTAGGTCATATTTGATTGTTTGATCTAAGTAAAGCCCTCAAATCGTATGACAAACCTCACTCCTATCTTTTTTTCTTTTTTTGTAAAAGATGCTGTATTTTGCTTTTAAATCTGATTAAATCTTTCACTCAACAGTAATTTACAAGCGAATGATGAGGATTCGTTATATACGCATAGAAACATGACTGCAATTGTATTTTGATTTTGACATATTTTCAATGTAATATCCTAAAATAAAAAAATATATAAAAATAATATATATATATATATATATATATATATATATATATATATATATATATATATGTATTTTATATATATACACATGCATGTATTATGTATACAATTTCATGAATATACACGTATACAAATACAAAAAAATTTTCCAAAAGTACTGCACGCTGCGATCGACCCTTCCAGTCAGATAACATCAGAAGTTTCCTTCCAGTCAAATCGACTATGTTGAAATTCGAACCTATATACACATGCATATATCTAAATGAATATAATAATATATATATATATATATATATATATATATATAATATATATATATATATATATATAAATATATATATATATATATATATATATATATATATATATATATATATATAGATACGTATATATATATATATTTTGGAAAATTATTGACAAGGCTAGAATATGTAAAGCTTTGATGACCCATGCCCTTTGTGCCTCCTCCATGAAAAATTGCATTATTAAACTTCTAAATAATAATAATCTATTAAATAATAGACATGAGTTAACGGTTTTTGTAGGCATCATCAGATTTTTGGTTTGAAATTAGATAAAAAAAAATTTATATAACTTGTTTAACTAATAGCCCAATCATCAGATTCATAGTAGGAATAATTAACTACAAACATGCATACAAATATAACACCCTTCATAATCCATAGCCTAAATTAGTAGTTTAAATACCTACAAAAAGATAACCCTTTATGAAGTCGTCAAAAAAACAAACGTTACGAAAGTTTTTTATATGCACAATTCCTTTCATAAAAAAAAATAAAATAAATAAATAAATCTCCATAGACAAGCAAACTAGACGATGGCTAATACATCTTCCGTTTCATTTTGACAGCCCCACCTTTCCCTGACTTGACACCTTGAAAGTATCTCTATACATACTCATCATTAACACCCTACACTCGCCTACCCATTTTAGACAATTCACCATAGCTGTTACCATGGGGATTTTGATTTTCAATTTTTAAAACAAGTAAAATTTCAGATATACGTTATTCCAACAAAATTTCGCTTGAAGATGGAACGGAGCCCATTTTAATTTCAACTCAATTTAATTTAAAGGATTATATTGAAGTTTTTACTTGTTTTGAAACATGAGACCCTTATGTAGCGATTTTGAATCATATTTAAATAAATATTTATATATATATATGAAGAAATATAGTCTTAAGAAGTGCTATATTTATGGGATAAAGAATATATATATATATATATATATATATATATATACACGTGACCTGAAGATTGTATCCAGCATGGAACAGACTGTCGCCTCTAAGTGTTGACTTCTATGTTCACTTTTATATATATATATATATATATATATATATATATATATATATATATATATATATATATATGTATATTTAGATATATGCATATATATATAATAATTTAGATATGTATGTGTAAATATATATATATATATAGGTTCGAATTTCACCATAGTCGATTTGACTGGAAGGAAATGAATTCATCCTCTCGACTACTCTTCCTCAAAGGACTTAATAATGTTAAACAAACACTAATCAACAATATATTTCCTAACTACCTTATAGATCACCAAATTAGACTATTTCTCCTCAAAGCAAGTAATAACGATAGTGAACACACAGCCAAAAATCACATACACATTTATTACAAAAACCAAATGCATATTAATTACAAACAAGACGGATTTTTTCTAAGACATATTATAAAGAAATATACTACTCCAATTGACCCGAAAAAAATCAAATTAATTACCCATTATAAAAAAATTTATGACATCTAACCTTATCCTCAAAAATAACAACACACCAGCTAAGTGAAAATTACAAAGAACAAACATTATCTATGAGTTCAAATACCCCTTAAAGAACTTTGTTCCTGATCAAACCGGAATCATAAATAATTACATCGGTTACACAACTATATGCTTATCGAGACGTCTTACGTTACACCTTTCTGATCATAGCTCCATTAGAACCCATTTAAACACACTCACAAACTTACCAGACTCCATTAGAAACATACTAGTCGAAAACACAAATATATTAACTGCATCTACCTGCAAAAAAGACTAAGAATAATGGAAGCTTTAATAATAAAAAAAGAAAAGCCAACCTAACAATATTAACTACGAACAAAGCCACAACAAAGCTAACTGTATTTGGAAACTAAAACATCACTACCACACACTGAACATACATAGAACACACTCTACTTGCTGATAATTGAACCATCCTTGATAATGGCTAAAGGTACTCATGAAAGCGCTCGGAAATACAAAAATTTTGGACAGTTTTTACACACCCTTTTGTCCAGAAAAGAAAGCTAGATGTCAGAACACAAGAAAAATTAAACAAAAGCTCAACTGTAGTAATTTTGTCTGTCGTTTTTAATGAAACATGCATAAAGGAAGGATTGCTGCCTAAATATAAACTATATATATATATTTATATATACATTTACATAACTAATATATGTATGTGTGTTTGTATTTGTGTGTATCTACATATGACTTATGTTATTCCTTTGGCCTTTTATTTTTATATTCCTTAAAATATATAAATACATCTATGCATCATTGGATTCCTACATTCCTAATATTCCAGATTTTTATCCTTCTTGCTCCTTCGCTTGTTTCTAATTTCATTTCCGTCTTTGTCTTCTTTTTTTTTTCTATTTGTTTTCGTATGTTTTTTTTTTACTTTGTTTTCCTTAATCCACCCTATAACCTCTTATCTGATATTATCTCATTTTATGTCCGGGCCCCTTTCTTTTATTTTTATTTTATTTATTTTTTGGCTTTGATATCAGCTTGTGTCTTTTGTCAGCCGAACGCGTTTTTATTCTTTTTCATTTTTGACTCATCGGGCAACGGAGCATATTTTCGTTCCAATCGCATCCAAACACAAAACCACGCCTGGAGACTCCTTCCCACCGAAAGCAAAGCTTAGCTTAGATAAGTTGAGCAACGTTTAAATCAAAATCAAAATGTATGTATTTATATATGTATGGGTGTGCGTGGTCATATGCATATGTATATATTGATGGGTGTGTAATGAGATTCCGAAGACGTGAAACTGGACTGAAACGATCATGTTGATAGAGAGAAAAAAGAAATCTATACAAGTTTGCAATGTATCGTTTTCCTGCAAAGTAAATGCAGTTATAATGATACCCTATACAGATATGTGTAATGAGAAATGACTTATGAAGCTAATGATGAATACAAATCATATATATATATATATATATATATATATATATATATATATATATATATATATATATATATAAAAGAAGAGAAGAGAGGTGCCGCAAACCACTACAACATATTTCTTTTCATATATATATATATATATATATATATATATATATATATATATACAGTGCTGTTCGATAAAAGTGACTCACCTGATTTTTTACTAAATGTTCTCTTCTCCGATGAAACGAAAAGTTATTTATATATATATATATATATATATATATATATATATATACAGAGAGAGAGAGAGAGAGAGAGAGTATATATATATATATATATATATATATATATATATATATATAAATACACGTATACCTACGTTTTTAATAACATGTAAAAATTTTTGTAATACAGACTCTCAGTTAATTCTAGCAAGAAAAATATTTTTGACAAATTTAATATTAAGTTTGTAGATGCACCAGAAAATAGTAAACACGGTATTAACCTAGAATTAATAAACATTAATAAGTACAACAATCGGCACAAGCATAGGAAATGAAATATAAAAACAATAATTATAAATTTTTTCTTATTTTAATCCAACATTATTTCAGCCATATTCCACTGCACAATAAAATCTTCAACAAGAACATCATTAAAATTAACTGCACCAACTACCTCGAGCAGGATATATCACAGTATAATAATATGATATTAAGCATGTATCCAAACAAACTCAATAGCATAGTATTTCTCGTAAAAAAAAAACAGTTATTGTTCATGAAATCATAAAGATATGAATAAAGGCATTATTTACAAGGTTAGCATTGAACACAATGGCGGGAATAAATTTTATTCTGGTTTCACTGCTAATTACTGGAACATCCGATATTACCATCATAAAATGATTCTTAGCAATAAAAAAAATATTCTAATGCCACGGAACTCTCCAAATTTTTCTAGCAAATGAGGAGAGATAACGCACCTGTAGTAAATTGGAATTTTATCACTAAACTACACCTTTTACCGGTGCCGGGAGAAAAATGTATCATTTGTGTATTAGAAAAATTAACTACTCCCAACTCATTGCAAATCCCAAATTGCTGAACAAACGAAATGAACTTATGACAATCATAAGAAAAACTCTCTCCTAAGTTATTTCGATTCTGGCTAGATCACATATATATTACTCATATATAGTCAGCCTCTGCCCCCCCCACCTGCCAGCGTCTATTTCTATCGTAAAACTACTGCGGATTTTTTTTTCATTTTTCTTACTTCTAAACTTTTTCGTCTAAAAACCCCTTTTGTTTTTTGGATTATTTTATATTGTATTAAACATTTTCTCTATATACAGTAAAATCATACTTGAGATATTACTTGTTAACTGCCGTACAGAACAACAATACAACAAACGGAAATATATACCATATACGTTTATATCATATATCATGATTTTTTTCAGACATCTCTCTACCAACACTCTATATTTTGAATTTTATACCACAATATTATATTAAATTTATAATCTTGTACTTTGTATCCGCATATAATATAGAGTTCCTCCGAAGAGAGAGAATATTTTAAGGAAAACCGTATTAAATAGTTTATTTACCATTTTGGGCTTCCATGAAACTCTGAGATGCACTACAAACTTAAGTATATGTGTACTTATAAATATATTCTTTATAGCTCGGTTTAACATTGAGCACAGTTTTGTTTACACCCGAAAAGAAGTAAATATTTATTTGCTCATCTGTCCTTGCACGTTATCATACGCATATATATTTGCTAATATATGGTTATTTTGTTTATGCTTTCATATATATATATATATATATATATATATATTCATTTTTTAAACTTGAAACAAAATGTACTGTTTTGTAGTTCTTATGTGCATGTTATAATGTAACACTGCATAATATATATCTATATATATATATATATATATATATATATATATATATATATGCGTGTGTGTGTGTATCAACATTACACAAATAGTGAAATATTTGTTAAAACTGAACGTATTAAAACTGCTGAATATAAAGTTGGAAGATCAGACTTGCAGGGCTGCTTACTATTTAAAAAGGATGACAGTTAACCCGACCACACTAGCGCGGTTTCAAACTCTACGGTCTCCTCAAATGGTTTATTCAGCAAATCAAACACACCGAGCTCAACAACTTTCGGAACCGGAAGTAGTGTTCAGCTCCGTGTAGTCGATTTGCTGAAAAAAAAACACCTGAGGACACCATAGATGTCGAAACCGCGGTAGTGTGATCTGGTCAACTTTCAATTCTTGATATATATATATATATATATATATATATATATATATATATATATATATATCAAGACATTGCTTGGAATAAAGTCTTGAAATAACTCATTCAAAGATGTATTCCTGAGTGTTCCTCCTGGTTGAAAGCCCTCATCTATGCTTTCATTCCAGCTAGGAAATACCAAGTAAAACCTTGGTTCTCAGCTGCTTGCGCAACCGCTATAGCCCATAGGAATCACTCACTTCCGTATAGAAATGTATACAATATTAGAACCAGTAATAAAGAATGCCAGATAAAAGCGATAATAACAACAAAAATTGCAATATGAGCTCTCGTAAAAAAATGTATTTATGACAGTAAAAATTGCAATATGAGCACTAGCAAAAAGGACTTAAGACATTAGGTTTATAATACGCAGAATTTCATCCACATTTGACACATGGCGCAGTGGATAAAGTCGTTAATTAAATCCAGTGACAGGACCCAAAGAGTGCGAGTTCAATACCCGGTTAAGGGAAGCATTTAATAACTCAGGAGGACATTCTGACCCTTTTAACTACCACCCCATGAGTATCTTTCCGATTTTCGGCATAGATTTCGTGGCCTTAACCAACGCTGAATTGGTTAATTATCTTACCTCACACGATCTACTCTATGGCAAATAATATGTATTTTGTTTTGCTCGGTCTACCGCTGACGTGATTACGGCCATAACTGAATATATATACCAAGCTCTCGATGATTATGGCGAAGCTTGAGCTGTGGCTTGACATATCTCTGAGGCATTTGGCAAGGTTTGTCATACTGGTCTGCTACGTAGGCTTCAGGTTTACAGCATTACAAGTGTTTACTTTATTTAATACAATCATTTCTATCTAATCCGGGAATGAAGCTAGTCCTGAACGGGCGCTGTTACAGTTCTTTTTATATTAACGTGGGTATTGCACAAGGCTTCATCCTGTGTCCTGTCTTCTGATATCACAGTTCCCAAGTAGGCATCTATTCAGACAATACTAGCATTTACTCCTACCTCAATAGTAAGACCTTAATAATTGCTACACACACACACATATATATATATATATATATATATATATATATATATATATATATATATATATATATAGAGATAGAGAGAGAGAGAGAGAGAGAGAGAGAGAGAGAGAGAGGAGGTACGGTGGAGTAATGGATAGCGGCTTGGATTGTGGGATCGCAGAGCCGAGTTCGAATTCCAGTCGAAACAATTACATTCAATTACGTGCTAATACCATTGGGAAAGGTGTGAATCCTCTTCTTTCCCTCCAGCTATGGGTAAATAGCAGGATAGATTGGGTTCTATAGCCTTGGATGGCAACTGGTCTAGGAGAAGGACAACTCTGAATCTAAAACCAGCGGAGGGTCGTTTGGGGACCCTGTGGCACTTAGTGCACCAGGTCTCTGTATTCGGCCCTTCAAAAAGTGTGGATGGTCCTGCACGAAACCTTCACCACTATAATCAAATCTCATGTTCTGTTGTCGGGCTGTCGGTTTCTGGGAACTGATCTGCTTGACCTCATACGTCGAATTCGACGGGAGAGTCGTATATATATATATATATATATATATATATATATATATATATATATATATATATATATATATATATAAAAAGCTCTTAAATAGGCGCCGTAGAGAGTTATCAGTGATATAAATTGACTTGGTTCATCAGGGATAATCACATCGCAGACCCCATTACGATGTCGACCAAATATGGGGAGATCAATCCCTGATTACCCTTCGCAATCAAACGCTAGTTGAGACTGGCATTTTTAATAATTTCGAAAAATAATAGTTTTCCGCGCACCCGATTGGATGTTTGTAACAACCAATCCACTGCGCGAACTGACTTTTAAATGGTCCACGTTGGGAATCAATTATTTTCATTCTTTTTTTTTTGTACAGATTTGATTTGTTAATGATATATATCGTGCTCAAAACCGATGAAAAAAAACAAATAAGAAAGTAAAATAACAAGAAAAATATAACTGCATACCATCAATATAAAACGGTGAATGTATTTTAAACTATTTTGTTGCATTGAGTCCATGAAATATCACGTTTAATCCATAGGAATTTATTTTCTGTCCTTTCTGCTGTATTAGTTATGGTTTGAATCGCATTCCTTTTGTTAGTACCTACTAAGCCAATATCATTTCGGTTTTTGCATAATTACCTTGCAGCAAAACCACTTGTGTGCACTTCGATTGGCAGAAAATTAGGTTTCCATACATTTTTGTACAACTCGTTAGTAACTCATCCTATTTTAGTTTCTTCCGTGCATGGAGTTCTTGTGCATGATCGTCACTGTCAATTCGCACATTATTACTTTCTTTATATTGTCTGAAGAAGAATAATATATCTGGGTGTAATGATGTCAGGGAATTTTCGTCTTGTTTCTTAGTCAGCTCTTAATCCCCAGTCCGTTGCCAATGACAACGGATTTGCTGTGTACTTTTACTTTTTGTTAGGTATCTCGCCAGCTTCAAGAAACTCTATAGATATTTTATCGGGATTTAAATTATTAGTGCTGATGGCTATGCTAACTATGTATGTTAAATCCTTTAAAATCTAATCATGTCTCCATCTATACCGGCATTCCTTTAGTGCTGTTTGACAGCTAGTTAGGATATTTTTAAAGTTCCTTGATGTCTGGAAAATGGGCATGAGGGCGATTCAATTTCATATCAAAAGTGGAGGTTAACAGGACTGAGATGGGTGTCATATATGGTCTTAATTAGGAACCTTACACCTGTGTCATTACGCCATATACAAGACAATTTTTTTCTTTATAAGTCATGGATCCCCATTTTGTCTTCGCTCATTGTTGGTTTATTTCCATCATTTTTGCCAATTTTTCTTCTCTTTACCCTTGTGTATTTCTTCTTGTATTAAAATGTTCTCTTCTTTTTCTTTAGCCATATCCACCCGAATGGTAGGAAAATACCCTAATTCCGTTCATCCTTAAGCCACGGCCCCCACAAAAAGACTTTTCACGAAGATATCAATGCCTACTCCAGCCACCTTTCGGTCCATAGCGAACTTGTACTGCATTGTTGTTCTAACTTTGTTAACTTTAAATTCCTCTACTAGGCTTCTGAAAGGACGTTGCGGAGCATTGGAACTGCCGTATACGGAAGCGCTAATCAAAGTTTTCGGTAGACTTAACGATTACCGTAATTTTACGTTAATTATCTTTTCCCGTTGTTCTATGTGAAAAGCCTTGTATTCATACATGTACAGTGGCCATAGTATTTAGGGAAGAATGCCATGCTGATACTTTATGGCGGCCAGGCAATTCGTAATTTTTAACTCACTTTAATCATATGTCTAGTTTGTTTTTTTGTTTCCTGGATTGCTGCAGAGTCTTTTAGAGAGTGGTCTATGCCTTTTCCAATGTTCTTTATGGGATTTTCCTTAATTGTTTGTATTTTTTCCCAGGAAAGTATAAACCGCTCCTTGTCCAATATTCGTCCATTTCTTAAAACGTGCGACTTTGATTTCGAGCGGTTGAAACTCATTTGGGTCATTACGCACCATTATCAGACGTAGTTGTTATCGTCATATCATTCATGTGGGCTATTATCAGAGTTTGCCTTAATCCAGATCTGGTGACCAGCCGTTTGCATTCTGTTTCTGTGGCTTTCTGATTAGCATATCTATGTCTAAGCAAAAAAGGGTCGCTGAGATTGTACACCTCATTACGATGCCCATCTCGAATTTATGCCAAGCCGACGCAGTATTTTCTTTATACAGTTCTCATATGGAATTTGTTTGAATAATCAGAAATTACTTGGTGATTTTATTAGGGGTCATGATGTCATTGGGAGATTCTTCTACTAGTTTTTGTGGAATTGATTCAGAGGCATTTTAAGATCCAGCCACAAGACTGCTATGTCGCCCCTATTTGCCTTTGCTTCTTTTAACAAATGCATTACGAACCCTATGTGTTCCAGACATCCTGGTATTCCTGGTACTCCTCTGTTGTTTTTTTTTACAGAGGTATCGATATACTCATTTTTAAAAAAAAAACTCTGACAAGCGTCAGTTCAAGTTGCTAAGAAATATTTTGCCCTCCGTGTTCAACAGTGACATGCACCTGAATTGGTTTATCCTTTTAGCTCCATTAGATTTTTTTAGGGATCCAAATACCTTCGGATTAACTCCATTATTCTGAAAATGCATTTTTTTTTTATCCCTCTCCTCAAAATTTTTTTTTAGTAACTTCCATAAAATGCGAAGAACTTTTGACATCTTTAATAAAATCTGTAAGGCACTCCATTTTTCAACCTGATGTAGAGGCCTATCTGGCTACTTTAATGACTGCATTGATTTCAATCCAAATTGGTTCTCTCAAGTCGAGAAGCATTGATGATACATTAGATTTTATCAAGGATATATTTTCTACAAGTTCCAGTATCTGTTTGGATCAGTCAGTGATTCTTGGCGAAAAGCATTTATTTCAATAAAGGGTACTCTCCATGCAACCACTTCGATTTTCCTCAAACAGATTTTTGTAAAGTTGAACGGATTTGAGAGGAAGGCCATCCGTTTTTGGCCCTTACACTCCCCGTTGTCTGTTATTCTGCTCTACGAAAAGGCTTCATTCACCTTTTTTTAATGAATTAGGTCTATGAGCTCCTGTAGCTCCTGTATATATATATATATATATATATATATATATATATATATATATATATATATATATATATATATATATATATATAAGCCTTGTACAAGAAGTACGCCTTAAGCTTTGTACAAGAATCCTTGTTCAGACTAAACCAACTGATCTGTAAATACCTCGTGTATGTTTTACTGATAGAATCATAATTTCTTGTATTATCAGGTGCTACTATTTCTCCATCATTCACGTATGTGGATCAATTATTTTGTTTTAGTTAGGATAGAGATAACAATCAGTTCAGACAACTCTGACTTGTTGAATGATTCTGGGGGTATGAAATTTGACAGATTTATATTTCTTTATGCATACTTCACGACCTTCAGGTTTATTATCTTTTTAAAAGGCACACACACACGCGCGCACACACACGCGCGCAATGCACACACACACACACACACACACACACACACACACGTGGTAAATCACGATACTGCTAAAATATTCTATTCCGATTTTTAACTGCATTTCGAAATAAAATATTTTAGTAACATATTGATTTCACACCTGATGAAACGTTGATTTTTAACCTTGAAACAAAATGTACTGTTTTGTATTGGTTATGTGCAAGTTCTAATATAACACTGCATCAAAATTACACGAATAGTGAAATATTTGTTAAAACTGAACTTATTAAAAATTCTGAATACAAAGATGGAAGACCAGACTTGCAGGGCTGCTTAATATTTAAAAAGGATGACAGCTAACCCGAGCACACTACCCTGGTTTCGAACTCTAGGGTCTCCTCAGATGGTTTATTCAGCAAATCAAACACACTGAGCTCAACATCTTTCGAAACCGGAAGTAGTGTTCGGCTACGTGTAGTCGATTTGCTGAAAAAAAGAGCCACCTGAGGAGACCGTTGTGTGTTCTGGTAAGTTTTCATTCTTGATATATATATATATATATATATATATATATATATATATATATATATATATATATATATATATATATATATGCTAGCTTAACATCGGGTGGCATTTAAGCTAGCTTCCCCTGAAGGGGCTATTGATTGGCCCTTTATCGCAATAGAAAGGAGGTAGTAGATGCGATTAGCAACAAAACCTGCAGAAGAACTAAACCTTAATATATGCATTTAAGTATTGTAGTAATATTTAATATTACCCTTAAAAATCCGACAACAATTCTTCTGATGCCACTAAATTAAAAAGAAGATTTACTCTATGTAATACATACTTTTCGTACAAACAATCATTTTTATTTAATATTTATTATATGTGTATATCTTTATATAATTTATATGTGTGTGTGTGTGTGTGTTTAGGAAAATTTATTGATTTCAATAATATTTAAGGATTGTAGAATCATATTCACGTGAATCGATTCCAGAAAGTGACCATTCTTGGAAAGAATTTGATCAAATGGAACTTTCTTCTTTCCAATGGAATACTTAGGGAATGACGATGACCCGTCCGAGCTTGGCTGGTAAGTCGGGGCTTAGTTGTATGAAAACTCTTAACTTGTTGAACTAATTTCGTGTTAGAAGAATACGCTAAAATTAATAACGAGAGTACTACTGCGTTTCCTCTATGAGGAAGTGGTTGCAGAATCAAAAATAATATTTTTTGATAATATTTCACATTTCGACTCTATCAAAACAGCTGATGGGAAATAGTAGCTCCAGCCAAGACATGCTAATAGCATTCTATTTTGGTTCTTCTGATTCTTGCAATGTTAGATCATGGCAAGAGCAGCCAGCTAGTTTCAGGAGTGATACAAGGAACTGACAATTTTCGTACATATATATATATATACCACCTCAGTTCTGGGGTGAAATTGTGTACATGTAGACGTTCAATGCAAAGATAATATACTTGATGTGATAATAATTCTACAAACTCTAAAGGATTCTAATTACATTTAATTGTTTTTTAAAGAAATATAGTATATTAAAAATTAAGAGTAAAATATTTCAAATCGTAGTTAAATAAAAAGTATTCTTACCTAAACAACCCCCCCCAAATAAAAATCTTTCAATATACGAAGAAAAAAATGCCGTAAGAATTTTAGCCGTTAACAATATAATTTAAAAAAATCCAGACGACATGATTTTAACGGATGTTAGATTTCATTGAAAATACATCCCTGCCCACTACTGTATTCTTTGCCTAAAAAAACGTATACAATAACTGATACATTAAAATATAGACATATTGAACACCCAAACACCCTGTCTAGAAAAATAGATTTATCTGTAACCTTGGAAACATGAATTTTTTTTTAGCTGTGTATTTAAAACCCAGTAATTTTAAAAGTTACTCCAAAATTCAATACAAAACTAACTTACCTCCCACCTCATTGAGGATGAAATGGAACTAATGTCTTTAATTTACTCACATAAAAATTAAATTCAGGGCTTTTAGCTTCCATTTTTTGAAACATGGTTAGATAAAACTGTGTAGCAAAAACATATTTTAAATCAATTATATATATATATATATATATATATATATATATATATATTTTACTTACAGTAATAAAGTTATACAATATATGTAATTATCAGATAGAATTTTGAATAAAGTAGTGATGAAGAGATGTTGATCATATTTGATATCAAATGTATTTCTAAAAAAGAATTTAAAATTTATAACTATTAACATATTCCCCCATTTTTAAAGAATGAATTTAAAAAGAAAGAATTTAAAGAATTGCAATCGGAAAATGATAGTAAATTTGTTCTGACATAAGATTGTGTTCTTCTCTATAATGTTTTACATTGTCTTAGAATAAATCCGTAGGTAAGATAAGTATTTGGAAAAATGCGTTTCTGAAGATTTTGTAAAAACAAAATTCTGGGAAAAACAATTTTCAAAATTGGAATAAACAGTTGGAGAAAATAATATTTTATATTCATGTTTGATGTCTCTTTCAGAGCGTCATCTTCAGACGTCATTGTGTTACGTGAACGGAGTTAGGCGGAAAAATGGATCATCTTTCGTAATGAAAGACACAAAAGACAATCACATTTGTTTGCAGAAACTCTAAGAGAGTTTTCATTAAGTTTATTATTATTTATTCGTGTTATGTTCACAAAGGCAACTGGGCGACTACATTAAGGATGACATGTAATTACGTCTACTTGATGTATTAGAGGTGGATGTATATATTTATATATATATATATATATATATATATATATATATATATATATATATATATATATGTATGTCTGTATGTATGTATGTATGTATGTATGTATGTATTCCTTTTTTTTTAATTCATTAGATTTTATATGTTATGTTGATCTTTTTCTTTTACACTTCCTTTCTCTCCGTCAGTGTTTCATTTTAGTTTCTTAATATTTTTCTTCCTCTATTTTATGCATAATATTTTTTTCTTTTCTTTACATGTTCCTTGCTTCGTATCCGTCTTAATTCTCCTCTTTTCGTTTGTTTGTCTGTTGTCAGTTTAATCGTCTTATTACTGTTCTTAATACCTAAAACGTCACTAAAGCTATTCATATTAAGCTTTTTCTTCTCCATTTCATTTTCTATCATTTTTAGTTTCTTTTCCGTAATACACATTTCTTTGTTTCTTCTAAATATTCGTGCTATTCATTTGCTAATTCTTTTTAACACGTCTCATACATGCTTAATATTGTATCCTCCATGCACTACAAAATGTACTGTTATAATACTTTAGCTTTGACCATTTCTCTCTTTTTCAGGGTGTGGTAAATGTATTTGGCATTAGTATTTTCATCTAGCCAATATCTTAGAATTATGTGAGATTTTAATTAATATTTTGTGTATTTCTACCATATATATATATATATATACACCCTGAACTTATTTTCATAATTCATTTGTCATTTCATTTCTCTCTCAATTTGTATGCACATTCTTCACTATTATCTAACACATCTATCAATGATAATTATACTTAGATGCCTTTTGACACTGTTTTCAAAAGCACTACGTATTCAAGTAATAAATGCTAACAGAAGAATTCCGTTTTGTTTGCAATAACCGAGACAGTTTTAGTGAAAAGACACAAAGACAAACACACACATATATATGTGCATGTTTGTGTGTGTGTGTGTGTGTGTGTGTGTGTGCAATTTTGGCTTAGTTTCTTCCATCTGTTATGTCTTCATCCGCTTATTAAAATATTTATAAATAATTTTTTTAAGCATGCACATTAACGCAAATCACACACAAGTACACGCTTCACGAAGACAATTTAGATTTGATTCATACTTCTCTATTTCTTCATTGTTTTCCTTATCATTATAATACAGCAAAACGCAATAAATCATGAGTACTTTCAAGCACCGTAATTCCATACTTGAACGCGATGTTATAAATATATATATATTTTTTTTTTGCAAATTGATAGAGAGCGACATCGTTGTTTTAATTTATCCCTCTCACTATAAGACCCAATATTTATGATGTATGAACCTGCACCGCTTCTGTTTAAATCAGACACACTCGGAGAAATAGTGTATGCTGGTTGTCTGCGTCAGATGTCAAAAACATGTCATATGAAATAAATTTTCATTCGCATGTCTGAAAAATATGTCAGTGTTATTCCCTTGGCACATTTTTTTAAGAGTATGCTTTAGAACTAGTCGGCGTTTAATTCAACAGGCGGCGTTTTACATAGACATGTGAAAGATTTTACAGTCTGGCCTATATTTCACTGTAGTCACCAGTGGCGCTTTTGTATTCTGTTGCAGTTGACTTTTAAAATATCGAGAATTGATACATGTGAATCACTCCGATCAAGCACAAACAAAAAATTATGCCACCATATTAAATATGAGGGTTTCATCTAAAACCTATCGCGTGTAAAGACTGAGAGGTTTGCAATTACAATCGCAATGGAAGTATAAAATTAGGAATGACATTGTCTTGTGTATTCTCGATATTTGCATATATTTTGTTGAATATGAACAAAACAATGCCTTAGAGACGTTGGGATTTGTCAATGAAGAGGCCCAGGCGTTTCAGTGAAATTAGTAGATGTGCATTTATGTTAATTGTTCTGTCAGAAATACTATCGGGAATGTAAAGCTTTAGAGCTTACGTATATTAACCCTTATCTGAGTTCTGCTTATATAGCAAGACTGTGCGCATGAGGCTATCAATTATGAGAGAAAACAATATGAAAAACCGCTCAGATCCAATTCTTGAACCGATAAATCGCCTATACACGAAGCAACAAGTCAACATTTACATTAGAATAATTAAGTTCAACCGATAAGCGTAAGCAACTGAAAAAAATTGTCAGCATTTTCCCTTGATGAACATATGTTAGAAGATAACGAAAATGGCTTACTTATTCGAAGTCGTCATGGATTAAGTAATTTCTATAGAAGAGGACTGAAAATATCAATGGATAAGTAGTATGAAATTGATGGTATGTAGAGTCTGAATATGTTAATGGAGAATCATCATTTTTAATGATTTGTATCACATCATGTTTTAATAATTTCACTCAAAGCAAGGAAATAAGACCACTAACAGGCAAGCGGTTAGAGAATGTTAGTGAATATGATGAAAAAGACTATAAAGGTGATAGAACAAGAAATGGACAATAATTAAGAACACAGAAAGTATCGATTTACATTACATTTAATTTTGAAGATCGAAGTTGAGAAGGTAGCAAGCAGCCGGAAGAGATTTCTACAAACAAGTAGTACAAGACATAACAATTTTAGAATATAACTAACGGTTGTATCTGGCCATTGAATTAAATAGGTTCATAACTCTATGTAACATAGAGGAGAATCCATCAGAACAATTACCATGAAAGTAATTATAGAATATTCTAAATGTATAACAATAGCTCATGTCTAGGTTTTGCAGCAATATTCAAAGCAAAGAATTTACTTATACATATGTAACATAAATTATGTCGGAAAAACTGTTTATCTCGGCACAGTAAGAAAAAAGAAGATGCAGATTTACATTGAAATCAAGATTATTTTGTTGACATGGAAGCAGAAAGAGAGAAAAGAGTTCTACAAGAGAGAGAAATGCGATAGAAGAAATTGTTAGCATAGAACGGACGGTTATACGTAGTCATTTAATCTGTGAAATGATGGTAATTACCATCGGTCTTCCACTGTTTTTAAATTCATAAAGTCAACGTACCACAAAGGAAAGTTCAACAGAACAGTTAATATGAAAGCCTTTATTTAAAAAAAGGCACAGGGAAGATCAGTTATGGTAGTAACTGAAGCCGAGATACTAGGCCAGGACCAATAAAGTTACATATTATTCGTTGGATTTCATATAGAAGTACTAAATATATAGTAGGATCGCCAGAAATTCAGTAAATGTAAAAAATGAGGAAACTGAAGCGATAAAGTTAAAACATCACCGAGTCTTTAAATGTATAATCTAATTCTAAGTAAAATACATCTTAAATAATCACAGTCAGTTTTCGTTTCTTTTAGTTTTATTTAAATTTGTGGATTCTGTTTAGACACAGGAAGTACAATAGGGTTAAATATGAATAGAAACAGCAAATCTGAAAGAAGGAATGTAAAATCATCAAATTGTGGTAGGTATTGCGAAAAATCAGTTGGTAGTTAATATTGCGTTATACTAATACAGATTATAAACTATGGATTTATTCATATCATGTAGTCAGGATATGGTATTTTTCTCTGATTTTGTGTCCCAATGTCAAAAAAAACTATCAATAGTACACATTGCTACCTGGTAAGAAGCATTATTGAAAAAGTCAAAGACGTCCTGATTTCCTAATCAACTTGCTTGCTGAGAAATCGAGGAAATGATCATACCCAACAAAATGGACTTGATGGGCGTTACCACATCAACAAATTAAGCAAAATAACAAGAAGGATCCGTTAATATCTTTTGGGGGTTTATCAAAACTTATTAAAAATAATAGTGAAATAACTAAGTTTCACAGGAAGAAAATAATATTGGAATGCTGAATGTTAGAGATCTGAAACTGAATCATGGAGATTTATTCATAGCGATGATTCATATACGTACTTCTAAATTAGTCTAGAAATGTGTTCCTAAGAATATAATAAAAGATTTGCATCCCAATAAAAATATATGGAATGAACTGAAATTTTAAGAGCAAGAAAACAGTGTAATGTATAATAATTTCAAAAAATATTCAATTACTATATTTTCTTTGGAATTATTTGCAATAAATAAAAATAGAATGTGCCAATAACGTTTGAGTAGTATATTATATATTTTGTTCTATAATTGAAGATACATTGAAAAACAAGTACCCATATGTATACATATATAACGGTAATGTAGTATTAAAGCAAAATGAAGAAAACGAGGAAAATTTATTTTAAATCAAATTAAATATAAACATTCAAGATAAATTGTCAACTAATTATTTCATAAATTAAAGAATGAATGATGTCCAAATCATGTTAAAGATATATCTTATTACGACTTCATGTGTGAACATAATTTTGATCCCAGTAATACTGAAAAATCATCAATAAAAAGAAGCGGGAAACTTTTAGAGGCGGATGCATTAAGCTGTTTTCCGTATCTCTTTCCATACGCAGTGACAGCCTAATACTACCAAATCTTATTTTATTTTCTACACTGGAAAATATTTAAAAGTCAACAGTTTCAGAATTCACTTGTCATTATAAAGACTTATATCAGGACAGTTTTCTTAGGAAATCAAAATATATGTATATTTGGTACAGAGCTTGGATTCGATTACAAACGTCAAGTCTCCTTGTGTGCGGAGGCGTATATATGATAAATTTATTTGAAAAAACATACAAATATATTTAATTCCTGAACTCATAAAAGCACACATAATATTACGTATTCTCTTAAACAATCTCAAAAAAGGAAAAGATTTTTTTGTTTACAGTCATCAGCCGGAGAATTGTTCATATCTTTGTTGTTATTACAAAGTTTTTGTCTTCACTATTCATGTACTTGTCGATCTGGGTAAATTTCTAGCAATTTCGAAAATTACCTTTTTCCTAATCTATGACTTCGTTGACGATGGCATAGCACAGTTGTCTTCTATATTCTAATAAAGTTCATTAAGGTTAGCGATAGAAAAAAGGCCCACAGTAACTGTAAATTATTTGTTACATTTCGAGTTTCTATTGGATTTTTATGATCTAGAATAAAAATAATTAAAAAAATAATTTGATTTTTGACTGAACAGATCTTTGTGATACTCTATTTTTTTAATTTTGATAGAATCATTCTTTCCTGGTGAATGACTAAATATAATCGAAACCTCAAAACGTAACAATGAGCAAGATGAAGACTTCCTATATAATGCTAACACCAACATACGAAAAATCATCAGTGAAAAAGAAATATTTAAAAAATATATATATGATATATATATTTCACAGAATGGCATAGTTAAATAATTATACGAACTAACATTAGGAATGCACAGAGATATATATATATATATATATATATATATATATATATATATATATATATATATATATATATACATATTTCCTAAACATCAGGTATTTATAAATATAGTGAACATTTTTAATACATGTTTACATGTGTCATTCAACTTGCCCAATATGATTCGCAACATAATTCTTCAAAAATATATACATATTTACCAAATATTTTCCTAAGAAATCTAAACCGACTGCTCTAAAGATCATTGAAAAAACTGTTTAACTGAAACATTTGTATAATGAAATATTCGAACTAATTTAATTTCTTAAATTCAACGATCGTCAAAATCAAATATAGTTACTGAACACGTTACGAGATTAAACGATCACCCTCAAAATATAGTTAAGAACGCTATACCTATACCACACTTATAAAAAAGTCCAAACTTGTACTCTTCAAAACATATGAGATTTAAGATTTTAAAAACGCTATAACAAGTAATGGATTTAATGGTTTGTTTGGAAATTTCAATTCGACCGTTATATGTTATAATTTTTTTTAAGCGTTTCAACGCAAGCAAGGCGGGATGCCGCAAGCACGCAAGGGGTTACAGAGAATTGGAGCGAAAGAAAATAGGAGTGATAGATGAAAGGATGAAGAGAAGAATAGGGGATAGATCTAGGCATCTGAAGACGTCGATTGACATCACATTTGAATAGTTGGAGATTATAGCTATCAGGGAAACAAGAAAAGAAGAGGTAGTTCCACAGGCTAGAGGGGCGAGACTTGAAGCTATTGGAGTAGAAGAGACGCTTACATTTAACAGTGTAGACAGTGAAGGTGTGTGAGCGAGATTCCAGCCTAGTAGAACGCTTAAATTCATGAAGTCTGGGACCAGGAAAAGCAGCTCATCGTATCAGTTACCATGAAAGTATTCGTAAAAAAAAGAGGGAGGCCACGGCAACTCTGTGAGAGAGCGACTGCAGACGAGATGCCAGATCCGGACCACTTATATTGCATATACGTCTCTGGATCTTATCAAGAACATTGAGACATACAGGAGGGGCACCTGACTATATATGACAGCAATAGTCCATGCAAGGGAGAATGGTTAATTTGTAAATTTGAAGGATTGACTTCGGCGAGAAAAATTTCCTGGCGCAGCACAGGTAGGTAGCCCATTTTTCTTGCGGTGGACGAAGCTATTAACATCGGCAGTCAATGTGAGACCTAGTAGCCGCAAAGAGGAGCTCACGAGAAGTTGAGCGTCAGATATTCTAATGGGGGGCAGACATGGTTCTCTGTGGTGAGTAATAGAGAGTAGTTTTGTTTGTGACGCATTAAAGTTAACCAACCAATTCCTGCCGCAGTTCACAAACGATTGGAGGTCCTTTTCGAGACGAACAGCCAAGTTAGTTTCGTCAACGACACTAGATTTGTTTTTGAGGCAGGAGTAATTTTTAGTGTCGTCCGCGTAGATGCCTACTTGGAAATCTATGACGTCAGGAAGATCGTTGATGAAGATAAGGAACAGAGTAGAGCCTAGGATAGAGCCTTGGGAAACACGTGTTTTCGGGGTATAGGAGCTGGAGGAGAATCCGTTGAGAACAACCTTCAATACAAAATTTGACAAACAATCGACCTGAAATTCAATGACCCTGAAACTTGCGAAGAAGGCAAGTATGCAAAACCCTATCAAATGCTTTGGAGATATCTAAATCCATGGCACGAGCTTCACCATTATTATGAAGAGCTTGGCAAATAATTTAAGTAATGGCCGTAAGCACATCAGATGTAGAACGGGCAAAGCGGAAACCATATTTCTTGTCAGAGAGCAGATCATGGGAGGTAATCTGCTTAACCACTTCGGCGTTGATTAAAGCTTCGAAGACTTTGCTGAAGAGTGGGAGGAGACTGATAAATCGGTAATTCGAAAGGTCATAAGGGTAAACAGAGTTCTTAAAATCAGAAATAATGGATGAGGATTTCCAACAGTTTGAAAAACCAGATTTATTGAGGCAGTAGTTATATAATTTGGAGAGGGCAGGGGCCAGTTCATGCACACATTTATTCTGATAATTGCCTGGTATCCCATCTCCACCACTAGCCTAGTGGGTGGGGGGGTCTAAATTACAGATAATGTCCAATACCGATGACGGTATTATGTGCATCTCGCTCAATTGAGCCTCAGTTTGAAGGGGGAAATCGAGTGTAGGCACACCGGAAGAGTCGTGCTTTGAATTGAATGAGAATTTCCGAGCAAAGCTTCGTCAACAGAAGAGGTGAGAATATCGAACTCGTTAAAGAAAGGAGGTATAAAGGGTTTGCTATTCTTAAGTACGCTCTTTCAGAGACGTCAGTAATCCTTGGGGCCGAATTTGCGAGATGCAATACGTTCTTTCATTCGAGCAGCAAATAGTGACTTTTTCTTCATTGAGGACACGTTACGGGCAGAAACAAAGAGACGTCTATAATATTCACAGGTATAAAATATTCATACAGCTACAATAGAATTCAGTATGATAAAGTAGCTAAAGCATCATAAAATTTAAAAAATTAACTATTATTTCCGAACCTCAAGACTTTCTCTATGTCTATCATACGGATATATATTAGTAGGCAAATAACATTTGAAGAATAAGTAGTTAACAAAATGAAACCAATATTGTCAATAAGATTGATATTTATTATATATTAACATTTTGACTGAAATGAAACGAGAATAGTTAGATTTTAAAGTTAGAATTTTCGCACACGCCTGTGTTTTCTTTGTTCAACGAGAAACAAACAAAAAAGTGGGATATACGCTTATGAGAAATGTTATTGGTTCGAGGTTTCGCTGTGGAAGTTATACCGTCTGAGTAAACCCAAATAACTGTTTGACACCTCTATGTTGAAATTTCTTCTGAAAATAAATAAATAAATTTCAACGCCGATCTACGTCTTACTCTTCGAAAATTTGATGTCATTTGCGCTATGAAATAGTTGTCTCATGTTTATTTTTTCTTGTCTTCATTAAACTGTAGTCGAAATTACGTTCCGCTTTCTCCATAGTAATTTCCTTGTTTGAGTCTCTGGCAGAAAAGAGATTACGTCATATTAGATCAATCACAATCTTTTGAATACTACATGAATGCCAGGTTGTGTGTAAAACTGCTATCAGTGATGAACCTATATATATATATATATATATATATATATATATATATATATATATATAATTATGAAAAAAGTTTTTTTTTTGTTTTTTTTTAACTTAACTATATTTAGTTTCATGGAGAGGTATACTCTCCGGAATGGAGTTAATCTGCTGTCGTTTCTAGATTCTCTTCTTCTTTATTAGTATGGGTGTGTTATTTATTTCCTCTAATTTTGATGGGTGTTGATTGATTTTGATTTCTCTTCCTCCCCCTTTCAATTGTTTTTACTTTTAGCCATCTATTTTTTCTTTGGCCGCTGGTTAATGTAGTTTATGTTTGCGCGTATATGTATGGATGTGCACTGAAATTACAAGAATTTTGGCTTGAAAAGCATTATTTCATATTAACACTATACTCTCTATCTCATAAAGTAATAACACACACATATAATATACAAATATGCAAGTGTATATGTGTATAGATGTAATAGATATTTATCTTTTAATTCGACATATTTTATCGGATACTCATACTGAGTAGACGCTCTATTTATTTATTAAAGTGTATGTTCATTTTAGTGCACATAGCTGAATAATCGAGAAATCTTATTAAAGAACAAGATGTGTTTTCTTTAACAGGATACACACAGGATACTCCTGAGGAGAATGGAAACCGTCGTTCCATCTTATGTGTCTGAATAGACTTGGCCCTGAAATGATTTGCTGTCCATTACGTTTTATCTGAGCAGATATTTCTGGGAATCTATATCGAGAAGGATTTCGCTTAAGGCACTCTTTAGAACATAAGTGATCGGCAAAGCTTCTTTGTGACCGAGTCTGTTAAGGCACTTCGGATTTATCGACGGGTTGCCCATGTTAGTGAAGCTTAGAATCCAGACGGAGAGCGTATATTTTTTTCTTTAATAAGATTTCTTAAATATTCAAGCCGGTAGATGAAAATAAATAAATATTATGTTTAATAAATAATCAGAGTGCCTACTCAAATACAGTAGCTACTAAAAATAAAATATAATATATATATATATATATATATATATATATATATATATATATATATATATATAATTATTTATTTAAAAATTTATAACATAAATATGTTATAAAATCACTACAAAAATAGCCATTTTATTTCAGCACCTCCGGTGTCTTATCAATTGATGTACCGTATACACCAATTATATACTTGGGCATATATATATATATATATATATATATATATATATATATATATATATATATATATATATATATATATATATATATATATATATATATATATATATATATATATATATATATCGTTTATATTATAAATTAAAATGGATCAAATTATATTTAGTGTAAAAATTGCATTAGTTTACAAATATTTTTTATAAATGCCATATGTTTTTAAAGTTTTGTCCTGAATCATCTGTATTAACAAATCGATAACGTTTTAATAATGATAATATGCCATATATTCCACATACGTATCCTATGCCTTCATATGTGAAACATTTTTATATTATTCAAGAAAAATTGTAATTAATTTTGATTGGCTTATGCAATTTGATAATAAAAATAAAACAAATACACGCTGTAAAATAATGATTTCATGACCGTGGCTTTTTGAAGCTAATGCCATAATTTACAGACTGGATGAAAAAAAGTTATATTCGTGTATCTGAAATACATGTCGTTTAACTGATTTTTCACGTTATCTATATCAATACGAATATATCAATATGAATATATCACGTTATCTATATCAATATGAATATATCAATATGAATATATCACGTTATCTATATCAATATGAATATATCAATATGAATATTTCACGTTATCTATATCAATATGAAAAATATCAATATGAATATTTCACGTTATCTATATCAATATGAAAAAAGATCTGAAGATGTGTAGCAAAAGAATAAAAAATTTAAAATTAAACTTAATCATTTACCGCGCTGTTGAAGAAACGAAAGACTTGTATGAAATGTTAATAATAAAAAAGTTATCAAAATGTGAATACTAAAATGTTTACGAAAATGTATTTTTACTTCAGTAATCTCAACGACTGGAACTAAAGGAAAACTTAGAGGAGTAAACTACACACGTATATATATATATATATAACAATATTTTTCCATCCCATCACTCAAGTTTCTCCCTGAAAACATCCTCCTTATCCCTCCCTACTCAATTCTAATACCTTACAGCCTGGTTTATATTTATCTTTGTACGTCTGCCATTTTCATTGAAAACACTAACATTTCTGTTACATAGAAATCTCATTTAAACTCAAGTAATTCCTCCAAGTAATGATTTTTCTATTTTGCTTTTCTCTTTATTTTTATTTTTATTTTTTATTATACTTGAATTTTTGTCTGGTATTTGTTGATTCTGTTTCTTCAGCATAGATGTCGTTGTCCGCCTTTACTAGCGCATGCGCGTTACGATTTTTTGAGAGGTGAAAGATCACGAGCTTTGTTTTATTGCTGAGATCGAATGGACATTGAATGAATACAAGTATTTTTGTACGAGAGAGCAAATAAGAAAATCAGACAGAGCTAGCAGAAGAAATAAACAAGACAGGGAAAACGAAATTGCATAGGGGATAGGAAATGGATAAACACGGAAAATGTAGGCGATACTGTGTTTCAAGAAGTCATAAGTGAAAGTTTAAATTCTGAAATCTAAATTGTATAACACAAAAAGTGCATAAACATAGAAAATGAATGGTCACAGGAAAGAGTGAGAAATTACGAAAAATGTGAAAATTTGTAAAAATAAAGAATTAAATATGTAATTACTTAGAAATGTGTAGAAAAATGTTGATAAATTCTAGGGCCTTCTAAAGCAATTCTCATGTCGGGCAATTTCGCGATATAGTAAATTTCAGCCCTCACCATATTTTGATGGATGGATTACTGTAGTCTCAAAAATGCAAACGAACTTATCTCTATACGTAATTCCAAACATATCTTTTACCCTAAAAAAAGCAATATCTACTCTTAGTTATTTTGGTTTAATTAATCTCATATTCTCAATTATATAAGCATATTCGATCCATTGTTCTGTCGTGAGAGAAAATATTTACATTTTGATGCGTAATATAAAGGTTGATGGAAAATGTGAAAATCTCAGTTGAATCAAAAAAGTTCATCTCACTAAATTTTGAACAACATGTTTTTCCATTACTCTATTGAATCTTAGTGTAAATTAAAAAAAAACATTTTGATGGCCATATGTTTAGTGTTATGTGATGGGAAACAATTGTCTAGCGAGTTATTTGATACCAAGATTAATTTATGAGGCCGGCCTTTTCTCACATACCTGGAAATCACACTACAAAAGAATAACATTCTGGATTTTTTATTCATTACCGTATTTTGCGTAGCGATATCAATGTGTCAGCTGATATCTTGTTAAATGGAAATCAGCTGACCTGCCAAAAAATATTTTCCCGATGGATATCGTGAATTGAACTTCACAAGTATGTAGCAATCGGCTTGGGCAAGGAGATTTACTGAATAAAGTTAAATTACTTTTTTAGACAAAAATGACAACACAAAAAGAACGTACCCTACAAGACAGTGGTTACTACCGGCAAAAATCTGTGTGACGAGAAGACCGCCCAAGATAGATGTGAAAGGCGAGATTCCAGCTAGATTATTTGCGTCTCACATCATCTACATTTCATCTCTGCCTCGCCCGTCTATAGCAGTAAGTTAAAACACAAGAATGAAATCTATAAATTCTAATTGTTATAATTCGTAGGTGATGATCTGGCCAAAATGTTTTTGTTAATTTTAAGTGGAAGAACAGCACCTTGGTGAAAAATACTCAGGTGTCTTCAATGTTACAATTGCACCTCTCTCTCTCTGTTGACATTTTTTATATGCCTATTTAATAATATACAAAAAAGTGTTTATGTACTAAATATTTATTGTGTGTGGAAGAAACATGCGAAGTTTGTTTCTATTTCTAAAAATGCCAGCACAAGCGTGAACATTTCCCCGTCTGTGGTTTTGTTTCGGCGTATTCTTGAATACTATATACACAGAAACACACAACGATGTGAACGAATCTCTTCACCAACTTTATATTATATATACTCAAACCTTTATATTCCAACATAGATATATCGACGTTTGACATTAAAACACGAGATATGATTTATTAACGTGTATACATATCTCAGTTTTATGGAATTATTATCCCTTACTTGTTTTGATCTAACGCTAATCGTTAAGCTTCCTGATTTTGAAAAGAAATATTTTCTGTTAATTTATAGCACAAAGTTAGAATATCTTCATGCTGTAATGTACAAGAATAAGCATTCCTTTTGAAAATAAAAAGTTTTACACCAAAGTTAGAATATCTTCATATCTTAACTGTAGTATTTGATAAGCATTCCTCTTGAAAAGAAGTTTTGTACCAGTGACGAACATTGTGAGTAATGTTAGTTCCAGAGATTTATATAACATAAGAATTTTTAGTATTGTGTTTAGAATCGAGATAGACTTTGAAAACTAAAAATATTCTCAGGTCCAACTAATGACAAAGAAAGCATCTCTACAAATGTTTGGTGTAATTTTTGTTGCGTTCGCTGTAGGACATTTAATTTAAACCAGTTCACGCCTAAAATATAATTTGATTGCCATACGCTTGTTCAAGAAAATACTTGATTTACCGAGCCTCATATTGAACATCTATCTAATATTGTATTTTGATGAAGGATTAAATTATTTTCATATTTGTATTTTTAGTAGAGCGTTTGGAGGTGGCTATTTGTTGAATGTTTCGTTTTTATTTTTTGACGAATGCATTTTTTATCAATAGAGTTATTTGTTTCAAAGTATTATGGAGCTATTAGATACATTAATATTTTTTTAACATTATTCTTTTTTTAATTTGAAATGTTCTTTCAAATATTATCTTACCTTATTCTATGTCGCCTCAGGACGTTAGCGATCATGTCTTTGTAGCTCTTAATAAATTTTGTTGTTTTTGTTATCTCTCCTAAAACCTGATTTTCATCCATTAACACAAGATCCCTAAGAAGTTTATAGTTTGTTTTTCTCTTTCCCTTTTGACTTCAACATATCCTGTGAATATCAAATTTTTGCGAACAATGTTTCCTCATTATGTGCCCCAGAAATTTTAACTGTCTCTTCTTGAGGTAAGTTCAAGTGCCCATTTGGTTTCTATTTTTTTCTAAATCATCGTCATTTCTCCCATGTTAATTTCATATTATTCTCAGCATCTTTCTGTAGAAGTAAATGTCTTTTGCTTCAAGTCTCTTCATCTTTGAAGAAATTGTCCAGCATTCACTGCCATATTGCAGGACGTAATTTTTCATTACTCTTTTCTTTGTTTCAAAGGAATATTTCCTGTTTCTCAAATATTTGCTTAGCTTTTGAAAAGCATAGAAAGATCTCCAGCCAAGAAATGTCTACGATCTGAAATGGTTCAGATGATGGGGACGATTGTAAATGTCCAACCAAACTACTGTTTTTACTCATTTTCGATAGATCAACGGCAGTCTAAATATGAAATGAAAGAAGCAAAGGCATGTTCTTATGGGAACAGGAATTGATGAATACTTTTCTGCTGTAATGATAGTGATTTGTTTAATAAGATAGCTTCCAGTCATTGAATGATGACATATTCATCCTTTCCCTGACATAATCCCCCAAACACTAGTTATGTGTTTTGACACGAATGACAATGTTGATGGAAGGAAACTACAAGAGCCATTATCCAAAGTATTATAGTAACATCATACGTCTAGCTAGAAGGAAAAAATTGTATGGTTGTGTGCAAAAGAGATAAGTAAAGAAGAAACATTTTTATTGGGGAAGTCAATATCAAGTAAACGCAAGAATTGTTTTATTCGGTTAATGTATTAACAGGAAAAGGAAATACGCAAATCCAAAGACAATGAACATAGCGAAAAATGTATTTGATAAATCAACAAATTGATTTGTTTTTACGGCTTATCATCCATTTGCATATTATTTAAATTCAGATAATATTTTATTTTATGAGACATTTTTTGTGACAGTAATCATGTACTGATACAGTTGGTTGTAATTAACCCATAGCTGGGGTGAGTAGAAGCTGATTCATACTATTTTAATGGTATATGCGCGTAAGGGAACATAAAAGATTCGATTAAATTTAGAAGTCATTTCTCCTGTTAAAAAAAACGAAAAAAAAAAACAAAAAACAGGTAGTTAGACATTACACCACTCGCACATCCAAATTTATATTACTTGTTCATTCTCAAACGTTCACTCTTTAAGCACTGCCCATGATGGACGTGGCTTAAATTTGGTAATCGTACAAGAATCAGTGTTTTAAACTGATATGACCGTAGGCAATACAGTATTAAGAGAGATTATTGACCTTAACAGTTTTTTGTTTCTAATTTCTAATACCATATCCAAAAGGAATATCCCATGTAACTAAAAGTAAATAATGGCATAAATTGTTAACATTTCACACCAAAATAAAAGTTTACGAAAGACACACCCATCAATACTGAAAATTGCGATAAAAATCTACTGGACTTGTGAATCCTGTTTTCCTAAAATAAAGTATTTTAATAGTAAAATTTTATACATTTCAAACGAAAGCATTAATGGTTGTTGTGTCAATGAATGCCAAATGTTTCTTTGTAGCAAAATGGCTAATACTAATATAAGCCATCAATTGGAAATTTTCCCTGAAATGAAAACATGACTTGAGGGAAATGTCCCTACCAATGAACGTTAAGAATAACACAGATAGTATATAAAAATTGTGAAAGTTTTATGTAAAATAAGAACTACAAGGAAACTGATACTACCGATCAGAATTAGTTAACAGGAATGTCTGAGATCTTACTTATTATAAAACTCATATTGTGTGTGCGTGTGTGTCTGTACGTTTATATATTGGAGCGGATTTCCTACATTTTTCAACCGATTTCAACAAAACTTCACAGGATTACGTAAAATTACCTTGCGGGAGTTCTGACAGCGCCAAAAATTGGAAAAACAAAATTGTTTTTGTACGAAATCAATTTGAAAACACGATTAAGAGGCATCGCTTTCGCGGAATGAAATGGGGACAACCCATATCGAGTTATACTTATTATAAAACCCAGTTTTTTTGTTTTTTTTGTTTTTGTGTGTGTGTGTGTGTGTGTGTGTGTGTGTGTGTTCGTTTATATATGGGATCGGATTTCCTACATTTTTCAACCGATTTCAACAAAACTTCACTTTTTTTGGCAGGTAGGGTTTCTTATTGCCTTGCACACTTTTTCTTTATTTTTACATTCAGAATGCTTTTAAAATTCCATTTATAAGACAATTGTTTATAATAAAATTCTATTCAATCGGTAGACTCATAACGATTGAAAACAATGTTTTTGTTTGAGTTTGGGTTTGACCAATTCGTAAAAAAATAAAAAACAAACAAAAAAAAAAACAAAAAAAAAATAAAACTAATTAAGTCATGCGTGTCCGTCAACCTTAAACAATAATCTTTGTCAATTTTATTTTTCAGTCTTTATGATGGTCGATATTTGATCTATCTCTTACTGTTACATTCCCGGGCAATGCCGGGCTCTACTGCTAGTATAGAATAAGGCCAAAACTAAAACGATATAAGGAAGAAAATCTGAGCTGAGGATATTGCGAGAAAATTACTTCATGTGTATTTGAAGGACGAATATTGATGGTAATATATAAACACTTAATTACAGCTGCAAAAAAATGGATATCATGGAGGCATGGTCTGCAAGATTCTTTGATTATATGACACCAAAAACAGGGGAAGCACTTACTCTAACAAAGGGAGTTATTATGATCTGAGTTAATTTCACTGGAACATGTGTACATGGGGCATCATTTCCGTCGCGCCCGCAAACACACAGACACACATATATACAATAAATATAAAAACATATAGCAAAAAATCGAACGCCAACTAAAATAATTATTGATAAACGATTATATAAATATATCTGGATTAGTATATTTCAAAATATTTTTTGTATTGGAAATTTAGAAACAAATATTGGTAATGTTAATATTCGCTGTTTCCCTACAAGGAAACATTTGGCATTCACCGTCCGAGGTGCCAGTACTGGTTCCAATTGAAATTAATAACATTTTTATCTTAAAACAATTTTTCAGGAAGGTTTGTCAGGTTCCGCATGTCAAGAAGCTCATTGCAGGATTAATTTTTTTCTTTAAAAACAAACTTTTACATTTCACACTGAAAAACACAAAACCAAAATAACAACAAAAGCAAAAAATATAAACAGCTAAATTGTAAATGGTGTATGGTGGAGATGTGTTGGTGTTGGACGAAGAAGGTTCGTTTAATGAAAATATGTAATCCGTTATTTTGAAAACACTATATAAATTGTGTGGTAAAACTTCTTTGTTTATATATATATATATAGAGTAAAAAAACAGCAATTTCGGCACCTAACAATCTTACAATCAATAATATATATATATATATATTATTGATTGTAAGATTGTTAGGTGCCGAAATTGCTGTTTTTTACTCTAGTTTACTGGGGGAAAGGCAAGCAGATTTTGTCGTAAAGTGGTCGATATCAAAAGGGTAAGAATAGAGCATTAATAAAATTAATGTAGAGAAAACTTTCACTTAACTGAGTGCTGTCATTTCAATCCTACTTCAAATAACACCACTCAGCTGCCAATTTTCTCAACATTAATTCTCTGACTATCTTCTCAAATATATATATATATATATATATATATATATATATATATATATATATATGTGTGTGTGTGTGTATATATATATATATATATATATATATATATATATATATATATATATGTGTGTGTGTGTATATATATATATATATATATGTATGAAGAAAAATATATACGGAAAAAACAAACAAAAATCCTTATATACAATTTATACTGTTTTAATGTTAATATGTCAATGTCGGACGTTTCGGTCTAATAAACCATCTTCAGGACATATTCATAAATTATAACATTGTCAATACAACATGACAAAGACGATAATGTTATAATTTATAATATAATTTATGAATATGTCCAGAAATGTCGATATATCAGTACCAATGATTTCTGGTGAATAATATTCAGTTTCCCTATCCATGAAATTTCCCGAGGTCCAGTGAGCAGTACAGCTAGACAAATATATTATTTCTCACCTGAATTAGTTGCAGCACAGGTAAATGAATCCATGAGAATCAAGTTTGACAGGTTTTTCAAACCCTGTTCAAAAGATACATTTGTTAGAGCATTATATTACCACCAGGTCCCATAACACAGTTTCGTGGAATAAATCAAATATTAATTGAACCAGAAGAAAAAGAGGATCGTCAACTGAAGTCAATTCAGATATCACATTTGATAGCACACTTAGAGTACAGTGTTCGATGCATAAATTTTCTAATTGGCTAAGTTAACGCAAAAATAGGAATTTCTCTGACATCTCATTTAAGAGATATATTTACCAAAATTAAACAAAAATATATTGAAATACAAAAGAGTAAATTTATTTAATATAAACGCCATTGTCTTCAACCATAGCTTCCAGACGACTTCGGAATCTCCTGCATCTTTTCTGAATGTACTCCTTGTTTGAGCTGCTGAATGCTGCCATAATCCTTGCTTTCAGTTTAACTTTGATGTTACAAGGAGTTTTGACGGTTTCTCGCTCAGTGGCGCTCACACATAATAATCAAGGAGTTGCATTCTGGTAAGTTAGCTGAGCAGATGTAAGGGGTGATGCGGTCGCAGAAATTGTCACACAGGCAAGACTGGCTTCTCCTGCTTGTGTGACATTGTGCTGAGTCCAGTTCCCGTAGATAGGTTCTTCCAGCAGCCACTCTCTTCATTCAGGGCATCACTAACTCCTCAAGTAACTTGATATATGCATCCGTTTTGATTCTGATCCCCTTACCAATACGTTCGTGAGTTCTTTATTAATCAGAACGATCCGAGTGTGTTTTCCGAGGTGCTTTACCTTTGCAATCACGATTGAACTCATCCAATTCTTTCCAAGTCCTCTACACTGTACTCAGATTTGCACTCAATCACTCTAAAATGCTTGTATTGAAGCCTTCGGTGGGAATTACAAGACGTACAACATGTTTCTAAAGGCGGAGTGAATTGTGTTATGATGCTCTTTTGTTTTCTAACAGACAGTGCAAAACTAAAAGTTCTATACAGTGCAGTCAACAAGAGCAAGAACAAACAACGCGCATGTGCGAAATTAATGATATAATATGGCGACAATTTATTCATCACAACCTGTATATACAGGGCATTCAAATCAACAGGTATATTTTTGGCTTAACATTGATGTTGTACAAATTTCAAGGTCCACAGATTTTTAAAGGAGCTTCAGAGTGTTTTTGGAATAGTTTGTCCGACTTATAGAGAAACATGCGATGATATAACAGTCAGTGGTATGTAACACACCCAGAGGCTTCAGTGTCTCATACTGTCAAATATATTAGATCTCTTTTTACTATATCAATTTTTACTGCAAAGTCAATAACCTTCAAGACCTTATCAATAAATTTAAGGACGATATCTCAGAGAACATTGTTGTTAGTTAGTGTCAAGAAATTTATAATCCTGCACTGATGATATTGAAAATCGAATCTTGGGAGGTGGATAATTACAAAAGTTTGAACTTCCACAGTGTTAGGGTCCGGTTCCTTGAACCACTATGATAGTCCAAGGTAGAACCAATAAAGAAGAACGCGAATACAGGTATGGAATAACACAGATATATTACAAACAGGAATATATACAGAGAAATAGAAGTGTTAGTACGAACAATCAGGTTTAGTAGAGAGAACAATGTAGTCTCGATCAGTATCACTATTCCAATATCTTGCAGTAATTGTCTGAACGCGACTCTGTTTCGGACTGCCTCTGACTCGACTCTTGACTCGACTTGAACTACTGACTCGACTGGCTGACTCGTTGCCTACTCCTGAGGCGCAGTATTTATTAAGTATGGAATAGTCTATTATTATTATTATTATGGGTAAGATCTCATAACATACAGGCTGTCAGAGATGAAGGTATTTGATTACCAACAGAATATCTGAGAGAAACCTCATATAATCCAAGACAGATGAATATGTTCAAAATCTTATCTGAATGCGCGATGATGAGCAAAGAGAGACATATTACACCATCAGTGAAACAGAAAAGAAGTATTATTTTTTAAATGCTCCGGGTGCAACTGGGAAAACATAGAAAAATTGCAGAATTTCCCTTGCAGTAGCATCCTCTGGAATTGCTGCCACATTACTACCTGTGTTTAGAAGATCTCATGCTGCATTCAAACGTCCATGTGATCTTTATGCAAACAGAAGGCCATCCGTAAAAAAAAATTGTGATGGCAGAAATTATATGAAAATGTCGCTTGGCTGTGTTTGATGCATGCACTATGATTCGTACGAGAGTTCTGGAAGCTAATGATTTGAAGGCTAAGAGATATAAGAAACATTCAGTCTCTGTTGGGAGTAGTGACTGTTGCGTTATAAGGGATTTCAGACAATTCCTTTCAGTTTTAAAAAAAGGAAAAAAAAACTGATGAGATTTCGAGCATGCTTGAAATCTTCCAAAATAATGACGAAATTCTTCACGAACATTAATGAACCCTATTAGCATCAGAAGTGCTTAAGTGAGAGAGCAATTTTGAATCCAAAGATATTACTGTGAACACCATTAACTTTGACATGTTGACAACCTCCTCCCAGATTGGCACTCTTATATGTCCATGGATACATTTATACTTCTCTCAGGTGTAGTGAATTATCTAAATGAGTCTTTTTTTAATTCTTTAGATCCACCTGAATTATCACCTGACAAATTAGATCTCAAAGCTGCTTCTCCAATAATTTTAGTAAGAAATCTAGATCCACCAAGACTCTGCAATGTATCCAGACTTGTAGTTAGGAGAATAAGGCCACATTTTATTAAAGCAACAATTCTTACAGGAGGTGGTAAATTAGATGAATTTTTTTTTTTTATCTCAAGAATACCTTTGATCCGAATTAATGTAAAAATTCCTTTCAGGTGATTGCAGTTTCCAGTAAAACTAAGAATTGCAATCTCCATAAATACATCGCAAATGACAGACCCTCTCAGTTGGTGGCATACACAATGAAGAACTATGCTTTTCCCATGAAAAAAATTATGATTCATGCTCATGTGATGGGAGCAAAAACAATCTGTTTGTTTCCACTTATATCAGGCAAAATAAAAAAAATGTTAATAAAGAAGTTCTTTCATGAAGATATTTCAAAGTTCATTCTCAATTTTGTTGGCCATTTGTTTAGTTTTCATAGAATCATTTTAGAAAATTGAATTTGAATTGTTGTGCTTACATTCATTACTTTCTTTAAGATAATTAGAAAATTGTATTTGAACTGATATATTTTCAGGTTTTGATGATTTTGTTATGTTTGAATTTTATTCTGTTTTTAAAATATTGAATTTGATTTTTTTGTCTTTACCTATCAACTTCAGAAAGTTTATTTAAGATAATTAGAAAAATTGTATTCGAACTGTTATTGCTTCATGTCTGCTATGTTTCGTGGTAATATAGAAGTTTAACGTAATTTCAATGAAGAAATAAATTGAATAACATGTATTTCTTCTTTTCTCCTCACTAATTTTATAGTTTTAAACTTAATAGCGATTAAATTTGGATTTTAAAATTGGCAGTTTTTAATTTTAATATCAATTAATATCAATTTTTATCATATAATTTAATAATTATTGGTTAGAATAAATTCTATTTTAATATTACCCGTATATTTAAGATCTGAATAGCTATTATAAAATGACTTCGTTGTCAAGCGTTTTTAATTTTCCTATACTTGTATTTTGATTTGGTCATTCTAGCTTTTCTGACAAAGTTTTCCCCTTGCGAAAGATCGTTAATTAATTTGAAACTTTTAAAACCATTTATTTTATATTCAACATAATCACTTGATAAGACACCGGAGGTGTTGAAACAAAATGGCTATTTTTGTAGTGATTTTATAACATATTTATGTTATAAACTTTTTTAAATAAATAATTATATATATATATCTATATATATATCTATATATATATCTATATCTATCTATATATATATATATATATATATATATATATATATATATATATATATATATGATATGATATGATATGAATGGATATTTTCAACTGAAAAAAGATCAAAAAGAAAATGTTCGTTATGTAATGAAAAGTGTATTTCTTAATTATTCTCAAGTATCTATTGGTAAATTTAAAAAGATTTCCATAATAAAAACTTACATATTTCGTACTGTTTTCGTTTCTCCCGTCAAAGAAGTACTGTAATATTGAAGTACTGTACCACCAAAAAAGCTTAAATAACAACTTCCAAATTATTTTAATAAAAACCTTGTTGTTAGCAATTCGAATACATATTTATTTTGTATTTTCTAACTTTTCATTTTGAGAGTCCAAGGCCCCCATATCGACCACCACATTTTGAGAATCCAAGGCCCCCATATCGACCACCACATTTTGAGAATCCAAGGCCCCATATCGACCACCACATTTTGAGAATCCAAGGCCCCCATATCGACCACCACATTTTGAGAATCCAAGGCCCCATATCGACCACCGCAGTTTGAGAGACCAAGTCCCCCATATCAACCACCACAATAAAATTTGTTAACGTGTTACATTTTTTTTTATTTACTGCACACAAATCCATGAAATGTTTATTTTTTTCTTTTTATTTTTCACATAACTAGTAACAAAATCATCATATGATTATAAAATTATGTGCGGTAATCGAAGTTACTAAACAATAATAAATATTAAAGACTGCTTTATTATCATTAAGCGAGGCTTCACTATGATTGACTATATTGTTACAGGGAAACATTCTGAAGCAGAAATAAGTTTACAAGGTGGAAATGTTTGAAAACACTTTGCGATGGAAATATATAATAAAGCGTAAATAAATAAATGTCTTTGGAAATTCTTGACAGTGTTTGCCACAATATGTTCGCTTCTATAGATTCATTTTTCATCAGTACATTATCGGAAGTCGAAATAAATTCTGTAAATAATATCAAATCAGAATAAGAATTAATATGAACTTAATATAGATTAAATCCCGGGGAAACTTGAAGCAGAGAGTTAAGTTAAGAGGCAATTTATACAGAGAAGAGAGAAAGATAAAAGGTAAACGTAGACGTGAACAGTTTATGATTCTAGTGATTAGGGAAACATCCTGTTGGGTATCAATTCCACATTGTTGTGGTTCGTTGGAAGAAGCTGTTCCAGTGGAACTTATTTCTCACTGATGGAATACAGAGGAAATGAGTGTGGTTTCTTCAATATAATTGACATAGCTAGTCCGAGAATCATTAATCATCCAGTGCCAATAGGCCCCCGTGTACATGAACAGATGTACGAAAAGGTAGTGACTGTTATTAAATAACTGATATCTTATCCGCCTCGAATCGAATGAATCTGTGTTATTCTTCATCATTGGCTGTCACTCTTTTGACCTAACATGTCAGGTTGAAAATGTGACAGTCATTAGGGAAGGTGTACTGTAGAACAGCCCCCGTGAAAACTTAGATTTCAGCCATCGGCAAACAGAAGTAATAAATGTTTACCATGGAAAACATTGTATTTAGCTTAAACATGTCTGTTAACTTTCTAATAGGTGACATATATATATAAAGAAATGGGCAAAGTCCGACAATTTATTTATTAAAGACATTTTTATGTTTAACGTTCTTTTTTATAGATACAAGTATTTAAGTAAATGCTCTGTTTATAATAAACAGTATTAAATAGCATTTACCGGTCTGAATGTCCGAGAAATTTTCATAGAAAATATTCGTCCTTTGACAGGATTCGAACCTGCATCCTATACGGAACCGTCATTTACGCTGACGTGCCTTACCGTCTCGGCCACAAATTTCTCGGACATTCAGGCCGGTAAATGTTATTTAATACATTGAAGTTTATAAGCAGTAAATTCGACCTTGCCTCCCGAACGCTCCTAAGTAGAGAAAATCTAACTATGAACCTAAAGAGCCAGGCAAACCTACCAAGGTTTCACCTACGCGGATCGTATGCACTAAAATCCGGGGACGGTTCTGAGACCCTAGAGAACTGTAGCTTTTCAGAACGTAAAATAAAAACTGACCCCTCAAACATAGAATTATATATTATATTATTGGAACGCACAATTGTAATCCTCCAAGATCAAAAAATAATTAAAAGTTTCATGGTTTTTCAGCGCTGAATGATTTTTTTTATTTTTAAAAAGAGACAATCTGCAATAAGACTTGCCTCTTAAAAAATATACACCATACATATTTGTAAATTTTGCCTAAATATCATTGCAAATTTTTCTAGCGATTTAGGTGCCTGTCCCTTCTTATTTTGTACATTTGAGCGTCCAAATTAGGATCAATATGTCAAGTTAACAGAAAGAGCATATGATGTGTACGTATCTATAATTGGTTTGTAAATCGTATGATGAGACATTTTGTGACTATTGATTTTTCGATTGTGTATGCGAGTCAATCGTGTAACAAGGGGGAGAAAAAATTGCGGTAAAATCTTTAAAACCTACTTGAATATTCAAACAACAATATATATTTGTATATAGTAACGAGTATTCCTCTCTTTCCGAAACGTTATATTAATTTTCTCTTCTGTAATCTAAGTTTAATTCATTTTTTTGCTTCCCTTTATCGGAACAGACAGATCCAACAGACGCCGTCCAACCTGATGGGAAATACAATCCCATCATGATGAAAGAATGCGTATACGAAGAGATAGCCTCGCAAACTAACTATGCATTGCGGTTAAAGTCTCTCTCGGGTTATATATTACATAGAATGCCCATATTTTGCATGTTTGTACCATTTTTTTTTTTTTTAATATTCAAGAATTTAAAATTTTCTACGAGCGGCTTTAGTATTTATTATTTATTTATTGTTCATAGTATATATTATTTTTGTACGAAATTTAGGCTGATACATTCTACAGCCTTCTAGAAAATTAAAATAAATTCACAAGTGACTAAATGATATTTAGCATATTTTTCCAGTTTTCTGTTACCAGAGTTGTTTGGGGAAATCGGTATCTAACGATGCTAATGTTTTTATATTGCGTGTACTGTATATTTATTTCTCAGTTAACGACATAATGAGACCGCTACATAAATATTTGTTTCATCATTATTATGTTTGTATAAATATTTAAAATATTTTTGTAAAATCTCTATCCTTATGCGAATAAATAATTTAATATTTGTGATTTTCTAAAAAGTGCTGACCTCTTTATTACAGATGCTATAGACGCTATACTTTCTTAAAATAGTCCTCAATAAAAAAAATGTTTTTCGTCATGAATATTTCTTCATATTATAAGAGAATTGGTAATAAAATATGGTTGTTTTATTCTTCAAACATCAACGTTAAAGTCAACGTTGCAAGTTGTACATTTTCTTAAAAAATTATTTATTGCAATATTCTATATTGAATAAAGAAAATCAAACATGTTTTAATACTTCATTTACCTGCATTCCTATCACAGTCTAAAATTATGTTTAAGTTTTTTTCACACATGTTAGATGGTTTCATATTTCTTTACAGTCAGATTTTTTACTTTACATATAATCTATAGAAAAAGAGCCAAACAGAGTTTTGTAGAATTTACAGTCCTGCCATTAGTAACTGAAAAATAAGAAAGACACTTGTAATGGAAATATTACTATAATATCGCAATAACTTTATAAGCAAAGTATTGACTAGTAAAACAACAACGAAGTTAGGAATTTAAAAGTAATACATGACTATTTAAAAAGTATAGAATGAAATACTACGACTGAGACAAAGATATTGGGAAAAAATGAAGTAGCTTATATTCAATATTCGACCTTACATACATTTAATCGTCATAATTATAATTAGGCTTAAACACAGCATATAACATCATAAAGGCATCATCTTAATTGTTACAACTAAATAATTACTAAAAACAGTGACAGTTATCATTTATGATTAATATTTATATATATATATATATATATATATATATATATATATATATATACAATATATATAATATATATATGCATATATATTTATATATACATTTATATATATATATATATATATATATATATATATATATATATATATATATATATAAAAGCAGAAACAATGCGGATTTTAAAAAACTGCATAACAGTTTACAGAAGAATATGTATGGAACATATTTATTATGTCCCAATATATATATATTTTTATAATATAACAGAATTTCAGAAATAAAAAAACCCGGATACCAGATAATTTTCCGACCCCGAAATGCAATATAAAAGCAGAAATACCCGGATATGAATTTTTTAAAACTAATATACCACTTATGTTACATTAATCACCCATATATATATATATATATATATGTGTGTGTATGTGTGTGTGTGTGTGTGTTGTGTGTCTGTATTTGTGATCTCATAATATCAGGTGAGGATAATAAATTATTAAAATTATCGAAAGTTGAAAATTGATTTTTAACCATTTTTTCTTAAAGATATTGATTTTAATTTTTCAATGAGTCATCTGAAACAGTAGTACAATATTTAACATTTAAAATCAACGACCAGAAACTTTTTTTATAGTCATTCCTTCAACATTAGTTGATGTGTGTGCCTAAATTCAACTATACCCATACATGCAACTGTATCGCAACCATTTAGTTGGTGTAACTACGCTTCAAGTTTAGTGCGGAAAGCACATGGAGATGACTCAGGAAGAGCATTTCCCAGCACGTGATAGGTAGGCAGCCGATAAAAAGAGGTGGAGACATTAGTTGCGAAATAAATTATAATCAGGGTGGAGTTTATACTGCGCTATGTCTGTATTTGCAGTATACCTAACGAAAATAGCAATGCAACAAATGAGTTGGTGGCAACATACTTGGCAACTCCTTTTCAGAGGGTCGTTTTTAGAACTAAGTAACAGTTTAAAATATATAAGACAGAAGCATTATATTTTATAAAATTATATAGGATACTATTAAATATTATATAATCTATAAATATGTGCTATTTCAATAGTGAAATAAAATTTCTGTTTAAAGTCTGTTTTTTCATTAAAATTAGCTCTGGATTCACATTGACAAACAAACACACACACACACACACACATATATATATATATATATATATATATATATATATATATGAGATTATAAAATACTAACATTAATCGTCTATATATATATATATATATATATATATATATATATATATATATATATATATATAATTTCTCCAGAGAAGTAATCATAAAACTTTTGGGACATATTCTTACATTGAATACTTTCAACTTCAATAAAACACTAACTACAAGTAATTTGAGGTGCCTTTGGAACGTTGCAGATCCATCATATGCCGCAATCTTCATGGGAAAATTTGAGGAGACCCATATTTATCACTTCATTGGTAATGACATCATATTTTACGTAAGATATATGATGATATCTTCTTTTATATACACGGCCAGGGAGGAGAAACTCACTAATTACCTTACTAAACATGGTACACGATTCCATTAAGTTCGACCACGAAAAATCTACAAGATAGATAACTTTTTAGACAACCAAATATACATTGATAAAATCAGAAAACGACGAACGACTCTACACACTAAAATCACCGACACGCACAAATATTTAAACTTTAAGTCTTCGCACCGAAATCACATCAAGGAAAACCATCCTTATTGAAAAGCACTTAGACTCAGAATGATATGTTTTAATAATGAAGAGATAAGTAAACACAGGAAAAACCTCGAGAATCCATTCACAACACATGGCTATAAACGACAGTTAATCAGGGAACAAATAAATAAAGAACTTTTCACAGCCAGAAAAGCCACTCTAATGTACAAAATTAAAAATAAATCCAGACACATCCCTCTAGGAACCACTTTAACAACACTCTTCCTCCACTATCTCAGATAATCAAAAGTCGCTGGGAAATTCTACATCTCAAACCAAAACTAAAAACTTTGAGGAATCGGCCTTCTGGCATATATTAGACCTGAGAAATTACAGGTAGTAACCAAATTTCAGATGATAAGGTAACCCGTAATAGAACAAAAGCATAAAAAACAGGATTTTCCCAATGATGTAGCAACAAAAGGAGTTGATATTGCAACAACATTAGACAGCAATTCGTTCGCAACCACAGTCACTAAATCAACTTTCAAAATCTACCAAAATCCTTACTGTCGAATTCATAATATATTTTACCTATTAGAATCCACACTATGCAATATGTGGGAAAATCTGAACGGCCCTTTTATTAAAGATTTAATAAGTATCGGAATTGGATCAATTAGGCTCCGTACGAAAGATTATTTCCTTTAGAACAAAATTCCCAGCTAGAAAAACATGATTTTGAAAGCCATGCAAAATTCACTATATAGAAAAAAATAGAAATAGGGAGAAAAAATCACCTTCGAAAAATACGAGGGGAATATGAAGACAAATGGATTCTGCGCCTCAAACCACTTCGTCCTGACGGGCTTGACCACAAATTTAACAACATAGATAGAATTAATATATAAGACCATAAATCACAGACAGATATGATTTCAGAAATGTTGAGGCCTCACATTTGTACACACACTAACAGTATATATATACATCATCACATATAGTCTGACAGAACTAAAAGGTAACATACACCTAACACACATATTCCTTTCGCATCGACCAATGAAACTGTCAAATTGACTAAGGAGGGAATTCTTAGTCAGATATCTGCCAACCCCTATCTTGAAAACACCTTGAAAGAGGTCTTATACAACTACTGACCCAAATTAGTGATAAAAAAAAATGAAATCTACTAGCAAGAAGGGATTATTTTCTCCTGGTGATGGGCAAGTTGGCCGAAACTAGTCGTTGAAACTAATTGAAATAATAAAAAAAAATATATTAATATACAACCCAGTTTGCCTGAAAGGTTTTAATTTTTTTTTATATATATATATATATATATATATATATATATATATATATATGTGTGTGTGTGTGTGTGTGTGTGTGATGTGTGTTTTTTGTGTATGTGTGTGTTTAGATGCTGTGTATAGATATCTTAGTGAAGTTTTGATGTTAAGTTTTAGATGAGGGAAGGAGGCGGTACTTTTTATGTCACAGAGGACATTGATCGGTAGCAAATTACCCAAGATATCAGCCTGACTCCAAAACCGTACGCGAAAACGATTAGACGGCACTAGCAACTTTCATATTTGACTGCAGTATTTAGAGAGTAAATACGGAATATCTATCAGAATTTATTTGAGCTAGCTACGCGGAAGTAGAAAAACACAACAAATTAGTTAAAAAGACGGACATTGTCAAATGAGTATTAGTTGAATTGATGCGACAAAAGATACATGTATATATTGAAGAAGGATTACATGATAAGTGGTAGATGATGGATAGCGATTTAAAACGATAGATGCAAATTTAGTGAATTTTAATATTGATAACAGATGCACAACAATCTTGCCACTTTTACAAATAAACTTCCTATTGCTGTTTGTTACATCCTTGCACATAATATATAAAATGCCTCATATCCTTTTCAGACTACACTCGTTTTTATTGAACATATTTATATTTTTATGTTTTTTTTTTGCTTTGAAAGATTATTATAGCATTTCAGAAAATTCTGTCAAATGAAAATATTTTTAAGTAAATAAATGACATCAACAGTGCAGTTTGACTTGAAATTTAATGCCTTCAGCGATAATATATATATATATATATATATATATATATATATATATGTACAGGATATATAAATCTGTATATGTGTATCTGTATATATATATATATATATATATATATATATATATATATATAGATGTGTGTGTATCTATATATATGTGTGTGTGTATATGTATATATATATATATATATATATATATGTGTGTGTGTGTACATATATAATTATATATATATATATATATATATATATATATATATATATATATATATATATTTAATATATTAGATCTCTGACAACAAGGCGAGAAGCCACTAGGACGCAAGGGATTACAAAAAATTTGTTAGGAATATCAAATAGGAGTCTCTTTAGAAGAAAGGATGTGGAGAAGGGTAGTGGATAGCTCTAAAGGCATTTTGGAGATGTCGGTTGACATTACATTTGAAATAGCTCTCTGATAAAAACTGTAATAGGGAAGGTAAAGTTCCACGGGTGAGAGGTGCTTTTTATTTGACGAGAATATACTGTAGTAGAAGAGACGGCTACATTTAGGAGTTTCGACAGTGAAACGGGTGAGAGCGGGATGTCAGACTCGTAGAGATTTTTGAACTGATGAAGTCTGGGAACCAGCGAATGATTCTCCTCGGAACAATTGCCATTAAGGTATATATAAAACAGACAGAAAGAGGCGATGACACGTCTGTGAGAAACTGTCTGTAGACGAGATGCCAGAGCTGGGACAATTTTTTAAATGTTTGATTTTATATCCGCCTCTGGAGACTATCAAGGTAAAGGGAGGAAGAAAACAGAACGGGGCCCCAGAATATATATGGCAGCAATACTCCATGCAAGAGCGAATTGTTGATTTGTAGATCTGGAGGATCGATTTGGGATTGAAAAATTTCCTGGAGCGGCACAAAATGCCATGAAAACTTTTGCGGAGGACGATCAAAAGCAATTGACTCAATGTATTTGTTCCATCTCAGGTCAGCAGTCAACGTGAGACCGAGCAGCCGCCGAAAGAGGTGCTCTCGAGAAGTTGATCGTCAGACATTCTGATGTAGGGCAAAAGCGAAGTTATCTCTGTGGTGATTAATCATATATATATATATATATATATATATATATATATATATATATATAAATAATGTATGTATGTATGTGGAAAGAGAGGAAAATGTATCTGGGTGTATATATATATATGTATAGTTAGACGGATAGAATATTCGGGTTACATTGTTTATTTGTTTAGATTGGTGTATGTAATTGTATGGTGATGTAAGTTTTTATGTATATATGTTTATGTACCCCAAAATGTGTGCCTCCAATAAATTTATATATCTGTAAATTATTTTTTAATTATATATATATATATTAGGAGGAGATTTGTGTGGATGTATGTGTATATGTATGTATGTGTGTGTTTATGTAAAATGTATATGTATACATGTATGTGTGTATATGTGTATGTATATGTATATGAGAATATATATAACCTTTTGTGTGTGTAAAACATCATATAATATATATATGTGTACAAACAAGAACTATATGTATGTATGTACGTGTATATGTTAGTCCTGTGTATATGCGTATACGCATTTTTGATTTTTTGAACAAACATAAAAATATAGGTCCTTGCTCAAAAGATTAGATAATCGTTATATTTAATATTTTTTATATGTTTATATTTTATTTGTATCCTGTAGTCGAAATTATTTTGTCAAATTTTCTTAATTACACAGCCGCTCTACTTTCAGTAAATACTCTTCAGTTTTAGTTTGCCGTTAAATGCCCCATCGAGGAAAACCCTTTTTCTTACACTTTTTATTTTCCTCCCTTTTCTTCTGATCTTTAAGTTTAGATCGTCTATTATATGTAAAAAAAAATACAAAATGTATTCTTTTCTAACAGGTTACATCTTTAATATATTAGACATGAAAAACAACATTCATATTTCTAGAATAAAACCGTCTTTATGACTCACCTCTCTAAAACTTCACTAATTTTTAAGTTTTAACCTTGCACCTTCTCTCGTCTGTTACCCCTCTCTTTATCTCTAACATTCCTCCACACTCTCATACTTACACTCTGTCTAAATTCTATTTTTTATTTCCGGAGTTGTTTCTGTTTACTTTCTGAATTTATAGGTCTGATGAATTGGATCGTATTTACAATTCCAATTGAATAAATTAAGTGCATGGAATATTAGTGTTTAATCCTTTTTATCATATATATATATATATATATATATATCTTTTAATATAATTAGAGTGAACCCTTGTAGGTGATCTGGATTTTAGTGGACTTGCTCTCCTTCATTCTCCTTGGCAAACACCAAAACAAGAGTTATGAACATGTAAATACATGCTAGATGACCATCCTACTATACTTTTGCTTGTTCCTCGATTCCTTAGCTCGCATACCCGTTACGCCCGGACGATACTTCTTAATTAATGAATTATTCCGTATTGATTGCGTGGAAAGAGAGAAAAATGCACTAATCTCCCTTTCAGTGAGAATTTTCAAGAAACGAGGGAAAATAAGATCCTAAGCGAGATAGAATCAGAAATTTAGCTGATAATAATAAATATTACATTTTGATCTCAGCCAGAAGGTCGAGATGTCAGAGTGATTGTGAAAAAAGCACCATTATCTGATTAACACTATCGAACGATAGAATGGGACAAAAGGCAACCGCCAAAAATTCAGCTACCATAAATATAATAACATGATGAATGCTTTTTTTAAATTATCATTAAAGGAAAAGTTAGTAAGACTGATTTTTTGGCTAGAAAAGATAGTTAAAAAAAAAAGTCCCATTTTTAGATTAGACTTTTGTATTTTTAATAAAAGCATCTACGAAATAAACTTGGATCAAACAATTTTCAGGAAAAACTTTGACATCAAAACAAACAGAGGGAGTCATCTAGTAACCTATATAATACTCTTGGATGAATGGCTGGTGTTCTAAAAAAAAAATGTCCAAAGGTACAAAATTTAATAGAACAATAAAGGAAAATATGTTTTGAAGTCAAGATAGCCTAGTCTTGTTTTTTGAAAAACGAGTTGAAATCCGAGAAAATGCCGTTAAATGCTCAAATCGAGGACAATGAAATTGTATTCAATGACAAAATATATCTCTTTGAGAGAGCCGCATCAAACAAGTAGAATTCTGATGATAGGATATGAAGAACTGAATTATATCAATATTTTATCAGAAGAATATGAATTTGTCATTTTTTCCTTCGTATTATACAACCTGGGCTTTGTTCATAATATTTAAATAGAATTATAGATTATATATATAAATTTTAATTTTCAGTAGATATAATTTGCCATACCTTGGAACAGATTAAAATCTAAAAAGAATTAAGATATTTAAAATTTTAATGATTTTAACGTACCTTTCAAACTTCCAAACAAATTGAAAACATAGAATAAATAATTCGAAAACGCTGGCAAGATAAGAAAATATAGTTTCTGGGATCTCACAACATTTAAAAAAATATATATAAGTAAAAAGAAGAACCTCATAATTTAGTTCGAATATCGTTGAATCCATTTTCAATTGTAAACTAAACTAATTAAATAATCTATTAAACCAATTGAAAATATATCCGTCTTTATCTTTTACATTAATTTATAAAAAATTGTGTCGCATAGCTGGCTAGCATAATACTTCTTTTAGAGGTCATCCCATATTATCAATAAGGTAATACGTTGCTGCCCCTACTCCGAGGAAAGATGTGCTACTGTCTTGTGTCAGAAAAATTTTCTCGTTACTTGCATTTAGTTGCTTTTATGAATAAGGACTCTATTATCTGAAGGCAATATTTTTTGTATGAAAAAATAATTTTTACAAAAATTGTTTTCTTTTTTGGCATTTCTTAAGTTTCCTTTACAATCGTATATTAAATTTTTTAAAAAAAGTTCTCAAAAGAGAGCTTTTTAAGTAGATCTGTCTTCACAGATAATACATTTTAAAGCTTATTAAACACTACAAAAGAACAGTATTTAAAATAGGATGTTACATTTTTTATGTCCATAAAAACAGTTTTATTTCAAATGTACGGGTAACCGTAGGAAGCATGAATATAACATGAACTTTTATGAGCTTTACAGAGCGAGTCATCAATTATTATTTTAGTTTCGAATAAGTTACTTGAAAGTAAAAAAAATAATTGAAATAAATTGTTTATTTTCAAAACTTTCATATAACAATTAAAATTAATAGATATGACCAAAATTTAACACATAAAAAAAATATATAACATTTCAAATATTAGAAGGCTACCTACAATTAGTAGGTATCTTTCTTATGAAATTTATATGTATCTTATTTTTGCATTATGTCAGATATGACATTGTTTCATAAATGAGATAATATAAAAGATAATCAATAAAATTAATCAATAAAAAATAATAAAATAATAGGCCAAAATTCCATGTGATGTACATAAAAATTATAGGTAACTCTTTTACGAAATTTTATCTCACGCTCAGCAGTTATAATTTTTTTAAAATTTTATAGTATTTTTAATTTTTCCAGAAAGCATCATCAACAAACGTAAGTTCAAAGATAAATTACCTAAAAACTTTAAAAATAATAAAATATTAGATTGCTGAAAGTATTTGTTACTTATTAAAAATTATGAGGTATATAATTTGGTTCAACTAAAATTAAAAAAAAAATTAAACTAGAAACATTACGTTATTTCTGCACTTCCATACGATAATTACCTTCACCGTAACTGTCAATATATCGATGAAAAGTCACTGATCGCTTGTCAATAGTCACAGGTGTTAAAACATGCTTTCTCTTATTTTAAACTATATTTTTTCTGCAAAGAAAGTAAGTAATGTTCGTTTCCAGATATGTTAAATAAACCTTAAATTTTCTAATTCTAAAATAACTTTCGAAATTGATTTTTACAAGATTTTCAAACGGAGAATTTTTAATTTGTTTAAAATTTCTCAAAAATGGTTGACATCTTTGATTTTATGTAATTTCGCAGACACAAAAACAGGATATTTAGCTAAAATTTCGGATGTGTAAGGAAAGATTAAAAAATATTACAAAATAATCAAAAAATTTCTTTGTCTTTCCTTTTAATAATAACATGAATATTTAGACGATAAAATATCGTTTTTATCAAGTTTAAGGCCGTTTTTTCAAGCATTGTTCGTTTTTCGCGAAACCGTGGAGTTACATATAGCCCACTTTATATGATAAAATATATTTTTAAGCTATGAATAGAAGTGCTATTATCTGTGATAGGGATTTTGTAAAATAAGAGGACAAACGGGTTAATACAGGGTGGCGACATTCTAATTCATCTTGAACGCAATCTTCAATCCATGTGGTTTGAGTGTTAGCTCAACTATGTATATAGGCTAGTGAATGGATCAGTATGAGTAGCAAGTTCAGATGTTTCCGTTTTATTTATTCTTTTGTAGATGGCAATTTCAAGTTATATTTCAAATTATTCTAAAGCCTCTTGAATAGAAATATATGTGTGTCACTATGTAACAATTTCATAATGTTGTTATATTAACTATCATTTTTTAAAATAATGTTCATTCTCTATAAGGCCCTGAGACCACTCGATTTAGACGGTTAAGAAGTAATTTGTGCAAATAGGAGGTGAAGATAATTGTTAACTCTAGACTTGAACTGGTAAACATTGCAGTGATAGGGGAAAATCATCTTGGAAGTCGGTTATATAGAGGAGTGGTTCACCAGAAGAAGCTGTTCGACATCGAATACGGAGGGAATGTGGCTGGTTTACTAAAATGTAAGTGGCATGACATTTTCTTGTCGTGAAGTTTTGAACAGGCAGAGCCAAGTAATGACGTTCGTTCGAGCTCTTTCGGTGGAAGTAACGATAGCGCCGCGAGAGGCTAGCCATATTCCGCCTGTGAGAGAGAGTTTGTAGGGTGGAGAATAATACGTCACTCCCAAGGGCTCGGAGCCGCTTTTGGAATCTATCAATGTTGGAGAGGGAGTTATGGGAAGCTGCTGCATAAATATGACAAAAGTAGCCTATTTTTTACCTGATCTGGCTCTTGCAAAAATAAAGTATAGCAAGAGGAGTCAGGTACGTACTGGAGCGGTACAACGAGTCGAACATTTTACCTGCATTATTAGTAATCAATTTTACGTGCGAGTTCCACCTGAGGTCAGCTAGGTGTTTGAGGTTCAATAGTCTTTCAAAGCACGGTGCCTCCACGAGGGGATATTCGTTCATCGTGACTGGTGATAATTCGAGGTCCGGTCGGCGATGATGGAATATAACTAGTTTGGTTTTCCAGACATTGAATGTAACCAGATATTTCATCTCAAATATTTCGATGCTGGCTAGAGTAATTGTCCTATCATCTCTGTAGTACGCCAAATGATATGCCTCTAATATTTATTTATAATTGGTTCACTGTTAGGTTACGTCCCTTACACAATCCTATCGTTTAACGGTTCTTAACCTAGGATTCTTTTTTTTTTATTTAATTTTATTTTTTTTATTATTTTTACTTTTTATTTTTCTTTTTTTTTATCTATACTTTTTATTTAAACTAACTAGCAATTTTTTAGTTCGTATTGCAATAAAACGCTTAGCAGAGAGTTCAGTTGACGCATTAAACATTAACACATCATATCCTTATTAAACGTTTAGTATTACATTTTAGTGATACTGATATCCTAAACCTGATTGCCAACACAATATATTTTTCAATTTATGTTATTCCAATAATATATTATAATTTTAATACTGGTACAAAAATTTAAATTCACATTAAAATATTTCGTTGTTACCATTGAGACCCAGAAATGAAAAAAAAAATTTAAAAAAAAAACAGACCCGGATTGAACAGTTTGTTCGAAGCTTTTTGTACCTGACAATTGGCAAAGCTATGAAACTCTGTGTCGTACTGTAAAGGTTGTTATATGCGTAATTATTAATGTGTACATTATAGCTCTGTTTAACTACATTGAGCACTGTTCTGTTTACACGACTGATAAATAAATACTTATTTGCTCACCTTTATTTGTACGTAATCGCTTATATACATGTTTGATCATATCTGTTTATTTAGATCAAACATATATATATATATATATATATATATATATATATATATATATATTTTCGGCATTAGCAAAAGTCATTTAAAAAAAAAGCTTTCTCTTAAGTATATTAAGTCTCCAGATTGCATTAATCATAATATAGCGTATAATATCATAAAAATTTAAATTACATTCATATATAAACGAACACACACACACACACACACACACACACACACACACACACACACACACACACACACAACCTGGGTTTTTATAATAAGTATAACTCGATATGAGTTGTCCCACTTTCATTCTCGACAGCAATGCCTCTTAAATCGTGTTTTCAAATTGATTTTGTGCAAAAACAATTGTGTTTTTCCAATTTTTGACGCTGTCAGAACCAACGCAAGGTAATTTTACGTAGTCTTGTGAAGTTCTGTTGAAATCGGAGGCATTTCAGGTAAAGCCAACTCAGCGCATACACTAATATAATGATCTATTATGCCATAAAGCACAATCTATATTTTTTTTAAGCATTTCACCACGAGCAAGGCGGAAAGCCACGAGCACGCAAGGGGTTATAGAGGATTTGTAGCGAGAGCAGATAGGAATGATAAAGGAAAGGATGAGGAGAAGGATAGTGGATAGACCAAAGGAACGGTAGATATCGATTGACTGAATAGTTAGAGATTATAGGGAAACAGGAATAGGGAAGGGAGTTCCACAGGCGAGATGTGCGAGATATGAAGCTATTGGAGTAAAAGAGACGCTGATATTTAACAGTTTCAACAGTGAAAGGGTGAGAGCCTTAGGGAACACCTGCGTTCGTGGGATAGGAACTGGTGGAGAATCCGTTGAGAACGACCTTCAATTCACGGTTAGACAGAAATAATTGTATTAAATCAAACGATCGACCCGTGATACCATAACCCTGAAGCTTGCGAAGAAGGGTAGCATGCCAAACCCTATCAAACACTTTGGGGATGTCAAGGGCCACGGCACGAGCTTCTCCGTTATTCTGATGAACTTGGTAGACAATTTAAATTACGGCAGTAAGCACATCAGCTGTAGGTCGGGAAAAGCGGAAGCCATATTGCTTGTCTGAGAGCAGATTATGGGATGTAAGGTGGTTAACCACTTCGGCGTTGATTAAAGTTTCGAAGACTTTGCCGAAGAGGGGAAGGAGTCTGATAGGATGGTAATTAGAAGTGTTAGAGGGGTCGCCGGAGTTCAGACAGGAACAATCGATGAGGACTTCCAGCAGTCTGGAAAACAAGATTCCCTGAGGCAGTAGTTGTATAATTTGGAGAAGGTGGGCGCTAGTTCAGGACAATTGCTGGTATCCCATCTCCACCACTAGCTTTGTTGGGGTCTAAATTAGAGATAATGCCCAATACCGATGACGGGGTTATGCGCAACCCGCTCAATAGGGCCTCAGTTCTAAGAGGGAAATCGGGTATGGGTACACCGGAAAAGTCGAGCGTTGAATTGAATGAAAATTTCCAAGCAAAGCACTCAGCCTTGTCGACAGAAGAGGTCGTGACTTCAAACTGGTTGAACAAAGGAGGTATAGAGGGTTTGCTATTGTTAAGTACGCTCTTATAATGCTTGGAGCCGAATTTGCGAAAAGCAATACGTTCCTTCATTCGAGCAGCAAATCGCGACTTAGCTTTGTTGAGGACACGCTTACTCTCGTTACGGGCAGAGGCAAAGAGACGTCTATTGCAGTCGGATATATCGCTACGATAGAGGTGGAAGAAGTGGTGTACTATGTACGCAACACATTATAGCTTAATAATAATAAGAGTAGTATTAGTAATAGAAATATTAGTAGCAATAATAATAATAATAATAATAATAATGCACAGAACAGTTAGAGCTAATTGTCCAAACATAGTGATCTAGTACGACAAAAGGAGAATGTGCTATGTTATTGACGTGACAGTTTCTGTCGACAGTAATGTATATTTGAAGAGCTTAAAAACTATCAAAATACAACATCTTGGAGCTGAAATCTCAAAGATGTGTCAGATGAAAGCATAAATAATTCAGGTTGTGCTTGGAGCAATCGATTGGTTTGGAATAAGTTTTGATAGACTCATTCAGTTGATCTCTGTTCGACTTTGCCTTAAATAAATAAATGAAAAATTACAGCTCACACATCTATATATATAAAACTGACTATGTGTGTGTGTGTATTCACGAGCTACCCGAGAACCATAAGGCATATTTCCACCAAATTTGGAACATAGATTGTACTCAATACTGGGTGTGTCTGGGCAAAAAATAGTCATTTTTCAAAAAACAATAACCGATAATCGATAAATATAATGTTTAAATGGGAATTTCCATTAGTTTGGTTGTTTTTAATCTTTCAGACTTGAAGTCTAAACCCTAAGGCCGATTTTAATGAAACTTGATAAGTGTATGCAACTTACTGTCACACTTATTATACGCTATATTGATTTTCGTTTCTCGCGACACTGGGACCCCCAGGGATCGCAAAATATTCAAATTGCTTCGATTTTGATTAAATTTTGCATGTTTGTTACGCTCTTACAATGAGATAGAAATCGGTTGTCAGATTTTTAAAAATGCATGGTGGGGGGGCTCCAGGATGACCCTATAAATCCATTGATGCCTCAATTACTTTTCAAGTGTATTTTGTAGCAGTATTCTCCAATTTCAACGAAAATTTCAGTACATATTGAGATTATATCGAGTAACTGATGTAGTCACTTGGAATTCACTGAAAATCAACACTGGGACCCCCACGAGTTAGGGGACCAGCAGGGAATCCCGAAATTTTTAATTAAGTCTACAGCCTTGGCCATAAAGTCGATTAAATAGAAAACTTAAAAAAGATGTGCTTTATTATTTCAATTATTATTAGTCTTAAACCTGTCTTTTGGCTTGAAATTTGGGACCCCTAGGGTGAACCAAAGGGACTCCTAAATTTTCAAATTACTTCGATTTCGACGAAATTTTACATGTATGTTACAATCTTATAATGAATCAAAAACGATTATCAGAGTTTGAAAACTAAATAATAGGCCCTCAAGATGACCCATGAACACCTTGCTGTCCCGTTAGTCTTTCAATTGTAGTGGTTAGCAGCATTCCGATGAAAATTTGCACATAATTTGTGTTTAGATTAATCAACTCAAAATCAAAACTGAAACCCCGTGTGTCATAAATGCATTATGAAAAATATCAGTTTTTCCCATAGATGTCCCGTTTTGGTACTGAAATAATTTAGTTTGCATTAACTTGACGGCAAAATTTATGTCCTTCCTTAAGAAAAAAATAATAAGTGCAAATGAAAATGTGCACCGATGAGGAAGTGCACGTAGGTATAAGACGCGTGTGCGAGATCGATCGAGATGTGTAGTGTGTACAATTGTTTTTGCTCCCCGTGTAATGATCGATCGAGTTATGCAGTGCGTACTATCGATTTTGCTTCACGTGTAGTGTTCATTAGTGCTATGTGATGAAATAAATGCAAAAATTCTCATTCGCATCAAAGTTGTCATCCAGTAAAAAGGTGCGCTGCCTTCGTGGATGTATATTTTGAATTTTTGATACTTTAAATTTAAATTTGTGAAAATCATATTATTAAAAAAGTTTAAGCGTAAATGCCAACTTTTAATCATGTATTTATTATCTTCTAATCAGTATTTAAATAATGCTTACTAACTCATATATTTGGAAACTTCAGCCCTAAAATTTTGACAGTTTTATTCTGAAAAATACACTTGCAATAATGTAAAGCCCCACTTTCGATTCATTTATAATTATGCTAAACTTAGCGTGTACGTCTTAACGTTCATAGTGAGTGGGTTTCTAGCTGCACGTTAATTTTTTATTTTTATCACTAGAATGTTTTTTTGGTAGTCTATTTTTAGATAAATCCTAACTTTAATAGCTTGCTTATAATTGTTTACCACGTTCCCGAGGTCTCCCTTATAAACTTGCATTTAATTTATTGTGGTTATATTTCCATTAATGTGTATAATATTCTTGCTTTTTAATTGATTACTTCATTGTTATTCAAATAGCTTAGCCAAGCCCCTCCAAGTACAGCCTGACAGTAATGCCAAGAAAGCGAAATCCTTCACTTGGACGTGCTACTACTACAGCCAAACGCATGAAAGAACGAAGAAACATTTCGCAACAAGAAACTCAAATTAGACTGACACAAAATGCTATTCGTACAGCTAATGCAAGGTCAGCAGAAACTAATGAACAACGGTTAAGTAGACGAGGAAGGAACGCTGCCATAACCTCTGCTACTCGAGCTGTCGAAACTGAGGGGCAAATAACAATTCTATACAGTCTTTGTGAACGTTGGTTTTCAGCTTTGGCATGGCTGCTAGGAGAAGCCTTTGTTAAATTTCTTCTCCTTCCAATGCATGTTGTTCATTCGATGTAGTTTGAGCAAAAGCTGTCAACAGAGCATTTCTCAAATTTCGAAGATGTATTGCGATTAATGTACTCTTCATTTGCTGACAATTTTTTTTTGTATCTTCTGTGCTTCTGTAAAAAACAACTTTCTCCAGTTATAAATGTTTTCAGACTTCATGTCATTAAATTTTTTCGCCATATACATAAGAGGCATTAAAGAAAAATCTTCTTTATTTTAACTTTACAGATTGGATGAGGTTTGGGATCTTTCTTCGAATGCAACGCCTGGTAATGCTGCTAGTGTATATATAAATACATACATACATACATATATATATATATATATATATATATATATATATATATATATATATATATATGTGTGTGTGTGTGTGTGTGTCTGTGTGTCGGTGTGTACGTGTGTACACGCTCACACTTGTGTCTGTGAGAAAAGTTGTATCTAACAGTGAGGAGCAGATTTTAGATATGTTATTCTACATCGATCCCTGTAGTATCACCATTACCACTCATTGTGTGCTGATATATATATATATATATATATATATATATATATATATATATATATTATTTCCCATGACTTATCATATATAATATTTATTTTATTACTTTCTATTATATAATATTTTTATAGGACAGTTTACCCAATACAAGACAGTAGAACCTCTCCAGATAAAGTGTTTCTGAACAATAATGCTGTCAGAACATAAATGGAGGATGAATATGCGCATATTATACGTTTATATAAGTGATATAACTGTTGACCCTAGGATTATTTTACTGTTACGGTGAACATCATCCCACGTGTTTCTTCCATAAGTTGATAGTTCTGGGTAGAAGCCGTCTATTTGAATTTCCCTCCTCACGATATCAATATGAAGGAAATGAGTATGCTTTCTAACTCTTGTTCTCGCTCGGAATTCCTCAACTAGTGAAAAGTAATTGAGGCATCAATGGATTTATAGGGTCATCCTGGAGCCCCCCCCTGTTATATATCTGAATATTTGAGATAGAAATAGCGATAGAGTAGCAGTAGTCTAGTGACATCTGATTGAAAGGGCTGGGAACTAGAAAAATAATTACCGTAATCGCACGTGAACGCTGGCAAAATGGCGTAGAGTCGACCGGGAAGCATCAACCCAGATATTATTGAAATGCTGCTCTTTTGTTTTGATATTTTTGAAATTAAAAGCATGGAAGTAGTAGCTATGTATTTTCTGAAGCAGTTGATGGAACCGACCATTCTTACAGTATTCTTAGCGATGGTATGAATATATGTGTCCTAAAGTGAATCTTAATCTCCAAAGACATTTTTGGCAAGGCAATCTAGTGCTTACCCGTCAGTGATCAAACGTTACTGGTTTGTGTTTTAGTTATCGAATGGCATAAATCTGATTGAGAACTCTGTCAGCTGAGTCAGTCGAGTCAATACTTTCTGAGCGACTCTTTGGTTAAACTCTCTTCCTACGGAAGGGAGGAACCCGAAGGAGGCTACGCCGAAGGGCGGAGTCTCCTTCGGGGAGGTAGACCGGCCCTGAACCCGTTTATACGTGTTCAATGGGCATATTTTTGGCCCACGAGCTCTGAATGCCCACGTTAAAAAGGCCTTGTGCTACATGACACCCTCGTGGGGTGACTGAATATCGTCAGCTGAGTGTTCACCTTTCAGCCTCTAGAATTTGAATGTACACCCATGAATCTTATTGTTATAAAAATATAAAAATATGTTTAATTGATACATTAATTATTTTCAGGGCTTATCAAATTTTGCATGCTATTTAAAACCAGACATGTTTTTTAGATTTAAAGATTTTTAAAAATTAATAATGATTTACTAGTACTAATTAACCCATAGCTTGAGGGAAAAGGAGCGGATTCGTAGCTTTTTGTGTGATTGAATATAAGGAAAATAGTTAGGATTGGATCTCAGCCTTCTTATTTCCAATTCTGTGCTGTCATCAAATATACCACACGCACATTCAAGATGGCAGCTCCTCTTATTCCCAAGCGATAAGCCATCTAGTTATTGACCAGGTTCGACGCTTGTTAACTTCAATATTCGTGTTTAAACGTGATAGAGCCATAAGTTAATAATTATATTCCGGAAGTTCCGTTAACACCGGCATCCGTCCATCAAAAATATATAAATGTATAAAAATAAAATTAAATAAATAAAATTAGATTAGTTCATCATCCCTGGCACTGAAACATGCGAGCAGTAAAATCTTTACAATTATGCGGCTCTTACTATTTAGATGAGAAAATAAGGACGATTTTCGGCAAACTGAACTAATGTCGGTATATCCAGAACTGAGAGTTTTCGAGATTGATATCAATTTTCAGGGTGACGCGGAAAGCTTGTGGGTGCTGTTACTCCGATGTAATAATTACACACCGGTCCTTGAGTAAGACAATCCTTCATATTGATTGTTTTTGAAATTTGAGAGGAATAAGTTCAGCCGAAAATATTTCGGCCTATCTAATATGTGATTCTAAAATAATAAAGATTTTTTCTCATGTTGATGGTTTAGTGAATCAGGAAAGAGACAGTTCACATTACTAGGGAACAATGAGGAATGAGTATTTGGAAAATCTTTAACTACCAGGATAGACTGAAGGCAAGTGGGACAGAGGAAAACAAAGCATAACTTACTGAGTGAGTTTGTGTAAATTGATGGCGGAACAATGTTTAGGAGAAATAACAAAAGGAAATCATTAAGAACTACAGAAGACAGTAATTTATGGAGAGCCATGAAGGACTTCGTGCTGAAGCGACACAAGCACATAAAAGAAGATTTCTGCAGACCTTCATTTTTTTGTGCATGTGTAAAGCTGTGTATATAGCTTTTCCTACAAATATCATTCACAAATACGGAAATTCTTAAATATATATGTTTATTTATAGAAGAATATTGCTATTTATATGTGAATGATTTCAAAATTTGGAGGCCATCTTGTTTAGCAAGATGGCCTCCAAATTTAGTTTAGCAGTACTTTGCCATAGACAACAGGAAAAGACCCAGAGTAAAAAGATATTTCAGATGTGAGCAAAGAGAATTTGAATATTTTCTGACGCAGATACAAACTTAGTATATAGACAGACACCTCCATTTATATATTTATAAAAAAATGTCGGATTACAAATGTTGAATGTTTGACGAAAATGGAAACGTTGCGTCTTTGTTATAGTGAGTGGACAAACACCAAAAAAATGAATTTAATCAAAAAGAAAGCCAATGAGCAAAACCTACCACAATTCTGTGGGAATAAGAATAGCCTTAATATAGATTATGGCAACCGATTGGAAAAAGAATGGTTTTCCCATGAGAAAATATATAAAGCTTTATGTAATCTCAAAAACACCCGTCAGCAGCCGTTCGAAAACTTTCTCACAAATACGCCCCCCCATATATATATATATATATATATATATATATATATATATATATATATACATATATATATATATATATATATATATATATATATATATATATATATATATATATATATGTATGCAGAAAATAGAAAAAAAGAACACGTTGGGTGCATAATCCGGAGTTTCTTAGTATTTTTGTTTTTATTTTTAAGAAGACAGTGCTCCATACAGAAGTAGAGCTTATATTATAATATTTTTTGTTTAAAAATATGATTCCTTCGCTACATAAGCGTTCTCATGTTTAAAAAACGAGAGCTGAAACCATTCAAATAATTATTAACATTAAGTTGAATTGAGGTGTTTAGTCCCGTTACATCTTCAAGCAAAATTTTAGGAATAAGCTATCTTTTGGTTTACGTGTGTTTTAGGCATGGTCCGTTATAACATTCGTTATTGTGGGTGTGGCTAGGCGAGTTATTTTCGTTAAATGGTCAGAGAGTTAATTCTTATCTATATAGATTCATCATCTTCTGAGAGGTTTTCCTAAGGTTGAGTAGGGTATCTATTTCAAGGCTAATGTTGGCGGTCATCCTCTAGTTAGTTCCCAGTGAGGGATATTTTTAAGGCGTGCCTACAAGTCGTTATGTGTCGGGAGGATTGTGTTTTATTATTGTCTATCTGATTATCTCTTTATTTATTTGTTTATTCAAGTGGGTGTTTTATATACAAACCGTATTACACTGAATTTCAATTTGTTTTTGGACGACTACAGAAAGGATTTTTTCCTATTTAATGATTTGGCTAAGCTTTTAAGATTTTATTAAACTATGGGATTTTTTTATGCTAATTATTTAATGAGAAAATTTGTTGATGTCGGCAAAAAACCGTTAACTCCTGCCTATGGTTTAATAATTTTTCATTATTTAGAAACTTGATGATGTGTAGTTTTTCGTGTAGGCATAAAGGGCATGGATCATCCCAGGTTTTACAAGTTCTTGTTCTATTTACTATTTTCCATTTTACTTTTGGTGTTTTATTCGTTTCATTTAGATGCCAGAAATATTGGGATAGAGATGTCTGATTTCTATTTTGAAGATTGTTGAAGGAGCTCTTGTGTTTCCTCCATCTAATTTTAAATTTATTCTTCGTTGTCCCTATGTATATCCTATCAGTGTTAGGACTCTCGATGGATGAGATAGTGCATTGGTATACCACGGATTTTGTGAGGCATCTATTTTCCAACGGGCAGTTTTAGGGTTTCTACAATCACATAATTTTTCGTTATTTTTATCTAATTTTAGTTTATGAGTTTTATTACTGTTTTGGCATGTGTGTATTTCTAGGATTTTCTTATTATGTCTTTTTATGATTCTTTCTAGATATTCAGTGCAGCTGTAACTCAATTTAAGGTGTTTTTGTTAAAGATCTCGCTAAGTTTGCTATTAGTGGGAAAGTGCTTTTCAATTAAAGCTAGGAACTTATGGCTTAGTTTGGTGCTGACCATTTGGTTGCACGGAGGGGTATACCAGATGATCTTTCTTTTCCTGTTTTTCTTATTATTGGTACTATCGTTTCTATAGGTTAT
>CAHIKZ030005608.1:1245000-1260000 GCA_903632075.3 Acanthosepion pharaonis
CTTTCGATCAATGGCTAAGATTTCCTTTTGACAGATGATTTAACTTCTTTTCACTTAACAAGCGCAAAAATCAAGCCGACAATTTATCTCCGCTTCTCTCTGCAACCAAAAGCGAATGTAAGAATGCGAATGAAAAGCTTAATCAGATACCACTTATCTAATACAAGAAGAGATACAATGCTCATATCAAACCATATTCATGCGTCGCTTCGTCGACAAAATACTTAACAATAGCTCATAATAGGCACTGAAGAGATAAGCATGCAGATTATGGGATCTTAGGTGCCAATCAATGGAATGAATGGCTTGAATTAGTTTCACAGTTTCGAAGACATGATCACAAAAAGAAAAAAAATATATGAAATGTATGTAAGTATCAGTATCTCAGAGCAGAAGAACGATATTCTAGTTTTTGGATTACTCTGATATTTTACTAGAAACTTATTTTAAAAAATATCCATTTAAATGTCCGAGGTAATGCATTATCTCTACATGAATAAACAGAAAACGAAGAAGTTACGCGACCATGGTAAAAAAAAAAAAAAATGAAATGGAAGAGTTGAAGTTAGAAGCGAGGAGAATGAAATTACAAAAATAAATTATAAACCAAAATAAGAACAAACCGCTTGTTGAAACTATCATGTTCCGTACAGGGTATTCAATAGTAAATACGAACAAAAAAAAAAAAAAAATAAAAACGACATATCAATTAAGTCACGAGAGAAAGGAAACCGGAGAAAATCTATTGGGTCAATGGAAAAGGAAAAAAAAAGGAAAAGATAAAATTAATTAAAACGATAATCATTTGCGAGATGGTTGCTTTACGAACGCTCAGCAAAATGGAATCGTCTAGCTCTAAAGTAAATAAGAAGTACTTGAGTAGTAATAAATGTCGTTTTCTATAAGCAAATCAAGGAAATTTTAGCTTATACGATAAGTAAATTAGTAATGGAAATATTGAAAAGAACATGAAATGTAAGAAAATAAAAACAGACGACTAATTAGAAATAAGGAATCAAATTGTTTCATGTTAAAATGAAAATATAAATGAAAATAGATTTTCAAAGGAAATGCAGGAAAGGAAAACATTTATTTAAAAAATCGAATTGATTTAAGGGAAACAATCGATGCTGATGGTTTAGCATAAGAACTTTCTAAAGCAATTCTTTTTTAATCATATCACTTCTAAAAAAACGAAAATACCACAAACACGTATAGGGTTACGGGTAGTGGAAGAGAATGAGATGTTTTTGATGAGAAAGGACAATAAAAGCAAATTTAAATGTAAAGTTGATAACAATATTTTGTCTTCTCTTAAACAGGAATGCCGATTAACTTTACATTTAATTTTCTGAAGACTGTAGGCGACATGGAGCCAAAACTTCGGAAGAGATTTCCAAAGGTGACAAGCGCGAAAAACAAATAAATTAATAGAATAAGATCTAGCTATTTCAACAGTAAAAATTGTGACAATCTAGTAGTACGCTTAAATTCTTACAATCGAGGTACCAAGAAGGAAGTATCATTAGAACAATTGCCATTAAAATATTTATAGAAATAACAGAGAGAAACCATGTCATATCGGTAGAAAAGAGATTGAAGTCGAAACGGTATATCAGGATCAATAACATTATAGAAACTTAAGTGAATATTGTCGAGAATCTCGTAATACATAACCCGAGCACAAGGCCTAATATGACAGAAATATTCAATGCACGGACGAATTTTAGATTTATAAATCTACAATATCAATTTAGACGAGAAAAATTGCCTTGCATGATACAGTGAGTCGCCCTCTAAACAGCAAGGCCCATATATTGATTCAATATAATCGCTACATTTCATGTCAGTAAAAAAACTCGTGACCAAGAAAGTGCAATGAGTTGCACTTCTAAAGGTACACAATGGAATAAAATACTTCTATAGATTTTCCCTAATGAAATTAGGAATACTGGAAAAATATATAAACAGAAATCGATCAAAATGTCATAACGTTTACTCAACATATTGCAGAAGATGAGAAACAATCAGTAAACAATGTTAAATATAATTGTAATATAAGTCAAACGTACAAAGATAAAATCTAAAAAAGTAGTTAATGGGAATAAATACTTAATTAAAATAAATTATTTTTATTAAAACTTTATCATAGTTTTGACCCCTATGATTGGCATAGGGAATACTTCAATTTCAAAGCCATTGATACCAGCGATCTTTTTGTCAAAGACATAATTCATGGATTGAATTAGGATAATTTAATGATCTAATAGCATTCTGATCTCACCTACACCTTCCACGTAAACTAGAAGCGGCGGATCGAGAATATTGAGAATGTTCCACCTAAAACGCGTAAATTCCCAGCTCTCATGATTTGAACGACCTGTATTACTAAGTATGAGTTGTCGTCAGAAAGGATAACCCGTATCTTCACAGCAGAAATTGTTGAGGATTCCGGGATGAAATCCGGTACCAATAAATAACAAACGCCAAGAAAATCGGAAAAAAATGTATTAATGTAATAATACAAACTGCTAATGCAGGTTAGTAGTTCCAGGAATGCGGGTTAGTAGCGAAATATATATATAGTCTTTAGTATCGACGTATCCCTGTATGACTTCTTACTGAGTCTATGTGCTGGCTCACTGTGACTCTTGCTGTTTACGTTCGTGCTCGTTCATCCTTCTTTCTCGTTCTTCTTCGGGTATTCACTAGCAGTAGTATATGTATACCCTGGGTGAGTCCATTTGTGTAAAAAAGGAGAACCCCCCCAATAGAAATAAATCGCCGAAACTTACAACATGGACTTGACTGAATGCATAATATAAAAGCAATTATTCTGAAGCTCATTCGGAGGATTTGTGAAGGATGTCAGCGCTTTTATTCAAACATTGATTCCGAAGATTTTATGTCTAAATTCTACACAATATTTAATATAATATAAAATTATATCTATTGAAAATCTTGTATTTGCTCATTGACCTATTGTACTCTAATTACCATGCCAACTGATGCAACCAACAAATAAGCAACATAAATAAGCATTATTAACTCATTTTCTTTTTTGGAAAATATATCCTTGATCTGCATCAGATTTCTTTTTTAATGAAGAAAATAACGTTGGTGCTGATTGTTTTGTTAACGTAAATATGCAGATGACACATTATTAATAGCAGACACAGAAAATTAACTGCATGAAGTCATAGAGAAAGTAGTTAAAGAAAGTCAAAAGAAAGAAGCAAACATCAGAAAACATGTCCGACAGCAAAAACAAAAGCCCAGAAGATAAATTGCAAGTACAAAAATTAAATATATGTGAATTGTTTAATAGAGGACGGTAAGTGTGACACTGAAATTCGATGGTGCATTGCAGTAGTTAAAGAAACTTCCAAAAACAAAGTAAAGATTTAAGAAAAAAGAAAATTTCGTTAGAAACAAAGTAAAAAGTATTGATTCTAACGTAATATCAGTACTCCTATATGGCAGGGAATACTGGACAATCTCTAAACAGATGAAATGAAACTTAAGACGATATAAATGTGGTTCTATAGAAGGAAGTTGAAATACCATGAACGTTTGAGCGAATACGAAGTTTTAGAAAGAAATGGAAACAAAAATGGCAGTCATACATAACACCAGGAAGAGTCGGTTGAAATTCATAGAAGAAATGTTTAGAAAAATTTGCATGGAAGAAAAGACAGGAAATTGTGAAGAGCCTTGATCGCTAACGTCTTGAAGGTAAACGGCACATAGAAAAATGATCAAATGAAAAGTAACTATAAGCCGATAAGATGACTAGCAAAAAGCAAATAGGTCTTCCATTTGAAAAATGCGAATATGAATAAAGGCAATATAGCTTGTGTTTCTGCACAGTCTTCACGTATAGAGAAAAAATGTCATCTGTATAAATGACCCAAAGTAATGTCAGTTTAAAATTGACCCATCAATATTTTAATTCTGACATTATGTAACGACTGCGGAGTCAATCTTATGGGTCACGGGAACCTATTGTCGCTCTATACCCTCCCTGGCTGTTCAAGACCTCTAATATCGTGGCTGATCGATGGGGTGATCTCTCTGATCTGACCTGATTTACATGCCTCACGTTTTGATTCGGTTGATCATTCGGAGGCCGAGATCGAATCATCGTAGGTATCTTCGTATTGGACTGGTTCAAGCAGGGAGAAGACGCACAGTAAAACAGGAGAAAATAACACGTTTTTATATATATATATATATATATATATATATATATATATATATATACGTACTATTTTATATCAAGTACTGCATACAATGGTTGGTTAATAGATTTTTGGGTTTAGGTGTTAGCAGGGCTGGTTCAGGCAGGGAGAAGACGCACAGTAAAACAGGAGAAAATAACACGTTTATATATCTATCTATCTATCTATCTATCTATATCTATCTATCTATCTATATATATATATATACTATTTTTATATCAAGTACTGCATACAATGGTTGGTTAATAGATGTTTGGGTTTAGGTGTTACCATAGGTGATAGTACTTGTTTAACCTGGTATGGTTTGACTTGCGGACATAGTGAAGTTTGTTTAGCTAACTTGGTAAGATTGGCTCAAGGCTGACATCGGGCGTTCACGTTGACAGATAGTCATGCGCGTTGTATTGCGCTCGGCGGCTGGAATGGACTCTCCGGTGGATCTCTCGAATTCTATTGAGGCATTCATATTTATTAATATCTGCTAACAACCTGTGTGGGGTATAACACAGTTGGAGAATTCGGTATTTCTTTTCCACCTATCATCTTCATCGTTTTTGGTCCTGAGAAATTAATTATTTCTCAGTTAGGAATCCCCTCCCACTTTCTCGGGTGACGGTTGTAGGCTATGTTTAGCGTAGAGCCTCTTCCTCCTCCTCTTACCATCACCCACTAATAATACTCAGTGGGCGTGATCAGCTCCTTCATTCTCCTTGATGTTTCACCTGTGTCTGCTACACTTCACTGGTTGTGGGCAGCTCCGCCTCTTTCCTTGATCCCTCTTCCGCGCCTGTCACCTTAACCACCCAGCGAAGATTAATTTTTTTTTAAATATTCTTCCAAATGCTATCACATCGTAAGTGAAATCATATCTGTGTTGACTTTTTTTTTCTGATCTGAAAGATGAATAAACAATTGGTCTTCTCACCTTCGACTCACATTTTCCCAGGGAAATTATGGTGACAATATTACCGAGTTTTTATTAAAAATAATTAAATCAGATATTTATTGTGTTCAATCCTGACACCTCTGCAGAGATTGGCCAAGTCAGTTTTATATTTCCTTTCCGCCCGAAATCAGACTCTGGACATTTGGATCTCATGTCGTTCGGCTTGCATCAGGAACATTCGTTACATAACATTTTAACCTTTAGCTGACATTTAAAATTTTATCCGATTCTTTTCATCTTGATTCCACGAACACGCTCATGGCGGGCGTTATTAACCAATTCTCAACCCCTCGCCCGTCGTAAAAAAATGAAGTATTGTTCTTAGCCAGTCATTTGATTAGTTTTAGAAGTCACGATTCTCTGGGAGCGAATCGTTTATTAGTATAACGTTCTTAATATTCATTAACCTTTTTCATGGTAGTTTATTTATCAGTACATTGTTTTTGATATTCAAAAGCCATTATTATTATTATTATGTACCAACAACCAAAAAAGTGTTACAATTATTTCTCCTTCGAGTTACATGTGATATCAATTTCAGCTGTTGATGCTGCGGAAGGTTCACAAATGATGTGATTTGATTTATTTGGTACAGTTTGTGATTCTGTAGCACGAGTGAACAATGTTCGAAGAAGTACGGTCGTCGTTATGATCTACAAGCTTCACTTTCTCAAAACCAGTTTTAACCATTCATACAAGAAAGTGATGGTTACAATAGAATCTTTAGATAGCTGAAAGGGTTTGGCTTAATGCATGACATCCATAGGAAAGTCTCAATATGACGAGGCTATTTAAGAACATTAAGTAGATTTTTTTAGGATAATCATTAAGTTTTGTAGTAATTTGCTGTGTTTGACGAAACCACATCAATGGTGTAAAATGTAATGTTTTAATAAATTCAAATTTAGCACCTGTGATTATTATATATTAATATAAAGAGAGTACATTATTTACATTATTCGGACTATTGTCCTCATCTTTGTCGCCATATTTGACACGACCTAAAGATCACTGCACATGCAATGATAACAGCGAACATTGCAATATGAGCACTGGTAAAAATGGTTGCTGAAGACATTAGATTTATAATACCCAGAAATTCATACCCAGATGCCCTCAAGCACAGTGGATAAAAGGCGTTGGTTATATCCAGTGACAAGACCCAAAGAGTGTGAGTTCAATACCCGATTAAGACAGTGGAGAACTTTCAGAGGGAAATTAACAGATAACTGATAACTAACATCCATCAAACATGAAACTAGAACAATCTACCCCGGTGAGCGAAATAAAGGGTTCAGTTCCACATTCCAACTACCTGAAGAAGGCCGGACCGTACAACGGCCGAAACTCTGCGATAGGGCGACAAAGATGAGGAAAATAGTCCAAATAATGTACATAATGTCTCATCTCAGAAATATAGACAGACTATAAAGAGAGTATATCATATTTTTGAGTTTATTTTGATTAGAAACATATAAATATATGATATAGGAAAGTGTATATATATATATATATATATATATATATATATATATATATATATATATAGGTAGTATATCTCCATTCATACAACTTTCATTGAATAATATAGATATATTATATCTATCTATTGTATTCAACTTTCATTGAATAATATAGATATATTATGTATATTGTATAATAATCCTTTCGTTTTCTTTAATCAGTTTCTTGATGTTACGTCAAGGAATGGGCTGTAGCTTCTTCTTACCTCCGCTGATTTCATTCTAAGTATTGTATCGCAAAGACAAAATTATTGTAATTGTAATTGTGATCGTTTTGACGGTGATTTTTGAAAATCCGTGTGAAGGCGCACAGATATATTTATTTTATATTTTAAATTCATCAGTTGTAGATATGGTGTTCTTTTCAAAACAAGCGTCACAATGTAAGGGAGACAAGCAGAAATGGTATAAGTGCGAAATAACATTAAATGTTGGTCAAATACACTTCAGCACATTGGTGTAACACTCGTAATAAATTTTGTCTTGCGTTTGTTGGATGCTATTGCTATATAAAGCCTCGAGAATTTGATAACATCAATATATTATATCTTGAAAATAATAAATAAAATCTTAAAATACTCGAGGCGCCCCCTCTCTCTCTATATATATATATCTATATATACGTGTTTGTGTGTATGTGTGTGCGTGCTCTCTCACACACGCACACACACACTCACACAGACATATATATATATATATGTATGTATAAAAAGAAAGAACAGTAAGATATATAATCCGATGTTCTTACAGATATTTTTATTTTTACAAAATAGTGCTCAATGTAAATTTAAAGAGTATTAATATTATAAATTAATTGATTTAAAATAAGGTTTTTCCGCTACACAGTTCTAACCATGTTTCAAAAATGGAAGCTAAAAGCTTCGAATTTAATTTTGTAATTAAATTAAAGACATTAGTTCCATAACAGATACAACAAAATACAGCGATAATGAACTCCCAAACACCCCTTGTCTGGATGAATGGGTTCCTCTGTATCCTTGGAAACGTGAATTAAGATTTTTGCTGTTACTCCAAAATTCGCTTGAAGATGAAATGGAACTAATGTCTTTAATTTAATTACAAAATTAAATTCGAAGCTTTTTAACTTCCATTTTTGAAACATGGTTAGAACTGTGTAGCGGAAAATCAATTAATTTATAATATATATATATATATATATATATATATATATATATATATATATATATAATAATCTTATAAGCATAAAAAAAATTATACTCGTCCGGAAAAAAAAAAACTTCCGGGGTCTTGATTTGCAAATAATCAAACCAATACCAAAGGGAAAAAAAGGTATAAAAAAGTAAGAACAAAGAACATGTATGTTACCCGAAAATAATCGTCTAGCATACAAGTCCAGAGTCAAAAAAAAAAAAAAAAAACCGATATGAGTAAGGAAAATAACTAAATAAAATACATAATACGTTAAGTAGAGCAGACCTGATTAAACCTAAAGAGCCAGACAAACCTACCAAGGATTCACCTACACCACGGATCGTCAGGGAAAGCTTGGTAGATATATATATATATATATATATATATATATATATATATATATATATATATATATATATATATAGTTTATTCAAATTTATGTAATCCGTATGGATAGACCTGAGGAGGATGATATCCAGAGAGCTCAATGTAAGATTCAGAGCATATATATTTGAATAAAAAGACAGACCACGTTAAGATTCCATGTAATAAGCTATTTCACCATAACCCCTTTAACAGGTTTCTGGATCATCAGACTTTACTTCCAAAAGCTGAAAAAAAAAAAAAACTTTTTCAGCTTTTGGAAGTAAAGTCTGATGATGCAGAAAAAAATGGTGAAATAGCTTATTACATGGAATCATAACGTGGTCTGTCTTTATCAAACAAAATAAATATATATATATATATATATATATATATATATATATATATATATATATATATATATTATACGACTTTTAAAAACAGGATATTAAGCAAATTGTAAGGGGGGTCGCTTCGTACACTATATAAATTTCACATTATTAAAGATATCAATGAAACTATAAAATAATTTGTTGGATTGAAGTTAGATTTATCAAATGTGACGAATATTTGCAAATATATATACTCAACGAAATTATGAAAACAAATGACATTGTTCGAAATGTTTCTTCCATGTTCGTAAAATATATTACGATTGTTTCACGCTTCTGCATTTCTTAGTATTTCACTGAAAACATTGTGGATTGCATCACAGAGTTCTAATATGGTAGTAATTAAACATTTAAACTTTTTTTTCAGGGTTCGTAAATGTCATTCTCTTTAGGACCGAGCGAAAAAAAAATGATCACATGAAATGAGAGTCGTTAAACGAAATTTATTCAAATACTAATTAGCTTTATCCGTCGAATCTGAGTGAATATTTTCGTACATAAATTTGTATGATATTGTTTGATTTCTTCGTAAGCTTTTATTTACATATATGATTTTTAAAAATCTAGGTAAGCCTATCTATTTAACACCTACATGAAAAGTTGATATATTCAAGATTTTGCTTCATCCGCCTGAGCCATCGAGTGTGCCAAAAACAGATCTTTCCATCATTTATGTTGATAACTTTAAGAAACCAGTCACTTCATTTCCTCAATTTTTCCGATGCATCCAGTCGACTGGAATATGCAGCAAATTTCTTGGCAGTTCAGATGGTGTAGTAACAGAACATTTTACCAATTTCTTGCATTGGGAATTATTTACACGGGTTTTGAATGTTTAAGCTGAAGACAACATTAGAATGTTGATAATCAATATACTTCAGATATGAGTGATTATATATATATATATATATATATATATATATATATACGAATGATTATATATATATATATATATATATATATATATATATATATGATTATATATATATATATATATATATATATATGATATATATGAATATTATATATATATATATATATATATATATATATATACATGTGTGTGTGTGTACCCATTCTTATATTATTTTTACATACATATCTACCTCAATGAACTTTCTGAAGAAATAACTACAATTCTTTCTCACTTTGCCACTTTGCGCTCATTCTCTCTAATAGCTGAATTACTTTCAAAGAGTTCAGATTCCTGAACTATGCAGCGAATTACTGTTGCTCGTTTTACGCAATCGGGGCTCTGATGGCAACCGTCAACCACAGTGGAGCCAATTTTTCACTTAATTCAACACTTTGTGGGGTGATGGTAAAGTAAACATCCTGGCACGGTAACGTGCACAGTTGGCAAGAATTCTGCAAAAGAAGATTTAAAAAAAAAAAAAAATCATTATCTTCATCGAAATTTGGGCTTTCCTATTATCTGCTGAATGCATAATGTCCGCTCCTGCTGACTCCTTTTGCTGAAGACCTGAATTAGTGAATTGAGCTGTTCATGTACTAATAAAAGTATGCTACCAAGTAATAGTAGGTGTTTGTTGAAAGAATAAAATAGGAAAGTGAGTAATGTGTAAGGCGTTAATAATGAAAGGAAGAAAATCAGATGAAGAAAAAAATGAAAAGAAAAGAAGCTATAAAAAAGGGAAGACATGACTGTAAAATTTTTCTGTAAAATTTAATACAGGGAATTTTCACAAATATAAATTACATTGGGATGAAAAAAGCCATCGAGGCTAAATATCGGTCTGCATGTATTTAGTGTCTGCTTAGACGACGTCTTACATGATAGATTTTCGATCGCACAAGGTATTGAAATATCAGTTAATTATCCACCTTGTTACATTAACAAATGAACTGCTTTGTTTGACAACGGGAATGTTGATAGAATAGTCATTGTTAGGTTGACATCAGATTAGACGTCAGGAGGAAAGCGTATCTGAGAAGATAAAGAAATTAATATGAATCAAAAAGAGTCTAATGAAATATATCTACTCAAAACTAAATATTGTAGAGATTTCGAAGTGGCTTCCAAAGAAAATTTATTCAATACAGTGTGTGCAATATTTTATATTATATATATATATATATATATATATAGGAATGGGAGAGCCGAGTTCGAATTCTAGTCGAATCCATTACATTCACTTAAGTGCTAATACCCTTGGAAAAGGTGTGAATCCTCTTCTTCTCCTTCTAACTATGGGTAAATAGCAGGAGAGATTGGGTTCTATAGCCTTGGATGGCAACTAGTCTAGGAGAAGGAAAACTCTGAATTCAAAACCTGCGGAGGGTCGCTTGGGGACCATGAGGCACGTAGTGCACCAGGTCTCTGTATTCGTCCCTTCAAAAAGTGTGGATGGTCCTGCACGAAACCTTCACCACTATAATCAAATCTCATGTGCTGTTTTCGGGCAGTCGGTTTCCTAGGGACTGATCTGCTTGACACTTATTCGTCGAATTCGACAGGAGAGGCGAGCATATATATATATATATATATATATATATATATATATATATATATATATATATATATATATATATGTATAGTTTATGCAAACTTAGGTAATCCGTATGGGTAGACCTGAGGAGTATGATATCCAGAGAGCTCAATGTAAAATTCAGAGCATATATGTTTGAATAAAAGACAGACCACATTAAGATTCCATGTAATAAGCTATTTCACCATAACCCCTTTAACAGGGTTCTGGATCATCAGACTTTACTTCCAAAAGCTGAAATGAAAAATGAAAAGAAATTCACACGTTTTTGACGGACCTCATCAAGTATACGTAAAATTAACGAAGTGAGGAAGTGAGGTGGGAGAGAGGATATGAGTGTGTCATATGTATCATTTCAATTTCCTATTTTCAACCCCAGTGTGTCGGCTAGATGTTTCTCAAATTTAACGCGTCTCGTCTCTCGATATAGATGGCTAAGGGGTGAATGAGAAGAACGACATTAAAGGAAGAAGCTACAACAACCCCAATCAATTACACGACAGGTTTCATTCAAATTCTTAGACGCTGTTAATCCGTGTTACTTTAATGTGCATATTTGGGAGGTTAAGGTTTGATAAATATCTAAATACAATCAAAACTTACAATCTATCTTAGATGAATACCAGTATAGCATCTATCAAAATAACATAATATTCTCATACAGACCTAACAATTACAAAATCGCATCAAAAAGAGAATTCCGTCATATTTTAAAAGCCAAAAATCCTACAAGTAGGACACTCGCTCCAAATGATATCGAAAACCTTTGTAGTAGCGATGATCGTTGAGGAAACAATCAAGGTAATTAGTGACTGTATCTAGAAACACCCGTCAATTCCTCCTACCAAAATCGGAAACCACTAAAGACCTTTTGTATGATCTTAATAGCAGTTACATCCAAACGAATGACGTCAGCATAGAAAACCCATTATGTCCTGCTTTCTCTAACTTTTATATTGTAAACAAAGTGTTTGTAGCAACTGAAAATCAAAAATCTACACAATGTATCTTGACGACAGTTTTGTTTAGAATCTGTATTTGCCAGTGCTCGGAAAGTGCTCGGAAAGATATAAAATCTTCGTAAAATAGAGCATAACTAAATTCCTCTTCCCGAAGAATATTTCTGAGTGAACTAAAACACATAGATCAAATATTAATCAACAATAATTTTCACAAATACATCATTGAAAAAAAGTTCTCACAACAAATAGAGGATACAATTAATAAAATAGCACATCATCATCAACATATTTCAGGGTAAGCGGATGTACAATAATTATAAGCACAACAAATTAGCAATAGGTTAAATCATTAAACATCATATTTGCACTGTAATAACAGAAAAACACGTAAAACTTATAATATACTTCAGAAAATGGAAAACAGTAAATCGTTTGATTAGTAATTAAAATACCTAACGAAAACTCTATGACCAATAGATGAGATCAATATCACTGCCCAATACAAGACTGTGTTTGTCATAAAATAATTACCTATAGCGGATATACTATCACCTTTTGAGTAGAAGAGGCACGTGTCATTTATCATAGCAAAGTTATAAAAAAGAATCTATCATGCCACACTCTACAACACCGCACAGAAATATTCTGGTGGGAAAAAATTAAATTCTTTGTAAATCAAATTACCGACAAATTCTCTCTGTATATCAAATATATCCCTCCCACTATTTGATCTTGTTTAACAATGAAAGTAGCATGCTGATAGCTTTATTTTTTTGGAAAAATAGAAAGCGTCTAACTCTAATTCCAGCTGTGCTTAACAGGTGGAGGCTCAGAATAAACGCACCTACTAATATCGAAAACCAAACAAATGCATCAAAATATAAAAAGAAACTAACAGCTCCAAAATAAAAACCCTTGAAAATGTGTAACACTATATATATATATATATATATATATATATATATATATATATATATATATATATATATATATATAAAGTATTATTTTTATCGTTTGTGTCTATCGATATACTCTGCATTTCGATATGTTGTTTTCGCAACACCAAATTATAACAAGAATCCTGACACAACTACGAAAATTAAAGTGTCCAGATTTATGGAAAAGTAATTGATATATTATAAATATTATTTTATGCCCATATATAAGCCTATAAATTGTCATAATTCAATCGAGAATGAAGCCGATATGTTACTAAATGATTTTCCTTTTAATCAATTAGTTTCAAAACTACATGGGGATAGCTTAGATCAGGGCACGGCCATCTCATTGACTACATCATCGTTCGTGGTCGTGCCAATCCATCTATTACAAATCCTTCCGTATTCATTGATGGCACGGCATTAAAAACTGTTGAGTCGTTCACATATCTTGGATCAACAATCTCTTCTGATGGAAAAATGGACAGAGAAATCCAATTCAGAATAGCCAAATCTAGCACTGCATTCGGTAAACTTAAACATAGGTTTTGAAACACCAAAGACGTGTCTCTCAGAGTAAATATCGTCATATACAGATCAGTCTTTCATTAAACCCTTCTCTATAGTGCTGAAAATTGGACCCTTTACCGCAAACACATAATCAAATTGACGCCTTTCACATGTACTGTCTTTGTGCAGTATGCGATATAAAATGGGATGACAGGGTCAAGAAAAGTGCAATACTGATCAAATGTAACAGCATCTCAGGCATGGAAACAATTCTAGAAAATATACAACATAGGTGGGCTGCTCATGCTGGGAGAATGGATGAGCATAGGCTTCGAAAAATGGTGGTGTATTGACAACTACCAAACTCCAAGCGTTCAGGTGGACGTCCACACTTACGCTTCAAAGGTAAATTGAAAGACAACTTGAAACGTCTCAACTTTGATCTGAAAACCAGGGAATCACAAGCATAAAAACGAAAGGAGTGGCGTAATGCATGTTCCATTAAGATAAAGGGTTTTGAAGACAGTAGACTGAAGCACAGTGATCAGCTTCGTCAAGCTCTGAAGCAGAGACACCATCAAAATCCTGCTTTAAGTAATTTCATCTGTCAGTGTGGCTTTGTCACTCGCAGCGATGTTGGGCTAGTATCACTCTTAAGAAAGCAGAAATGAAATATTACTTTCCCTAACCTGATTTTCTCCACAATAGCCTTTTCTAGCATGAATAAATGTAAAACGAAAGATACCATCCAATGCTGACCTCATTTATCGTTCACAATAGGAGAGTGCATCATATATATAGAAATTCCAATAAAAAAAAAAATATTATTCATAAAAGATTGCTCAATAGAGAGTTGTGCAAATAGAATTTATTCGAAAATTATAACATAAATATATTATAGAATCACTACAAAAATAGACATTATATTTCAACAGATCTGGTGTCTTAAAAAGTAATGGTGAATAATTTAACACCATGACTTGTAAGAGACCAGAACTGTTAAACAAAATGGCTAATTTTGTAGTAATTTTAAAATATATTTGTTATAATTTTCGAATATATATATATATATATATATATATATATGTCAGGGTTTCAATTCTCGGTAGTGGATGCGCACTGCTGATGAGTCCCAAATATAGGACGAAACGGCCGTCCAGTGCTTTCTGCATTCTGTAGAGGTTTCTATCAGACTCGATGAATTAATTAAATTTATCAAATCCTCCGACTAATTACTAATTATCTTTATCATCGCTTGAACCGGCTTCTAATGCTACAGTAGGTAGCGGCTTGGTGACAGTAGTCGTGGCTCCAGGGGGCACAGTCCTATGGTAACAGCGAATCTCAGTCGAGTTCCGCCACGGAATATGTGAGCGAGCGGCGCTTTGTTGAGTCTGATTTGAAATCTCTTCGTCACCGAGGCCCACTTGGAACAGTTGGTA
>CAHIKZ030005608.1:1265000-1412500 GCA_903632075.3 Acanthosepion pharaonis
GACAGAGGTAGAGAGATTTATAAATATAGATATATATGATAAATATATATATATGTGTGATAAATATATATATATGTATATATATTTTATCACACACATACATACACACACACACACACACACACACACATATATATATATATATATATATATATATATATATATATATATATATATATATATATTTCCCCTTACGAGGTGTGTTTAATTAACTTGACCTTTTAAAACATTTATTCTACAATCTACATTCAACATCATCATTTGATAAAATACCAGATGTGTTGAAACAAAATGGCAATTTTGTAGTGATTTTATAACATATTTATGTCATAATTTTTAAATAATTATATATATATATATATATATATATATATATATATATATATATATATATATATATATGTATATGTGTGTGATAAATATACCTGTGTTTGTCTGCGTGTGTGTGTCTGCGTGTGTGTCTGTGTATATAATGTGCAATATTTTAAGGAAACCTTGGTATTTTATATTTTTCTTCTATCATTATGTATGTTTTTTTTGTTTTTAAAGGAGACGGCAAAATGACAAAAAATATACAGCTGTAAATGAAATTCGCTGTGATCGAAATAATCAATTCACTGCAAAAATCCATACAGGAAGCAATGCATGAAAATGTACTTTTCCATGGGCGGATATTTGCTGTTGTCAGTATGTAAACAACAATATGCGGTCACATTCGGAAGTATATCGAATATTTTTCGATTATAATCACACTATGTCGATCGAGTTCGATGATTGTACATATGTAGGACAGACTTAGACGACAAAATAAACCCCAAAATACAAAACTGAAATTGTTGATCTAAATGTTTAAGTTACCTACTGCATTCATTTGATGTGCAAATCGAATATTTTCGTATGTAGACTATTTAAATATATATAATTAATTTATAAAACAACCATTCGCCCTTGCATGGAGTATTGCTGCCATATATGGGCTGGAGCACCTTCTGCTTACCTCGGAGTTCTTGACAAGATCCAGAGACGGATATGTAATCTAATTGGCCCTGATCTAGCGTCTTGTCTGCAGTCACTCTCTCACAGACGCGCCGTCGCCTCTCTCTGTCTTTTCTACAAATACTTCCATGGTAACTACTCTGATGAGCTGCTCTCTCTGGTTGCCAGACTCCATGAATTCAAGCGCCCTACGAGGCTGGCATCCCGCTGCCACCCTTACACTGTAGAAACCTTCAAATGTAGCCGTCTCTTCTACTCCAATAGCTTCATACCTCGCACCTCGCGCCAGTGGAACACCCTCCCCAATTACTGTTTCCCTGAGAGCTATAATCTCCAACTATTCAAATGTAATGTCAATCGACATCTCCAATTACCTTGATCTACCCACTATCCTTCTCCTCTTCCTTTCTCCTATCACTCTTATCTGCTCTCGCTCCAAATCTTCCGCAACCCCCTGCATCCTAGTGGCTTCACGCCTTGCTTGGGGCACAATGCTTAAAAAACCCCCCAAAAAACATGTTGTATTTACATTGTAATCATTCGTTCAAAACTTTTTCCGTACATGAAACGGACAAGGAATTCATATCAGTACTATTCACTTGGATTCATCTCTCTGTCAACAGCAAACTTAATATGTTTTGGTCACATCACATTAACTCCTTTAAGGAACGTATAGGATATGTAAAATAAATCACAATTCACCATGAATGTACGGTGTACACTTTTATATCACGGTCAAAAATAATATAGTACTTTGTGAATTAAACTTAAAGAAACAAATATATTAAACGTTTCAGTTTCTTCTCAAATTCTATATTTTACTTCAGCACCATTATATCCAATTTTATATATGAATATCTTAATTTCCATGTAGATATGAAATTTTAATATTTTCATTGAGAGGAAAGCAAGGACTCGGAAGAAAGTCCCATATCAGTGATAAGTACAAAGGAAGAAAGAATTAGCATAGAAACTATGGATACTACAAGCAGTAGTAGGATTATAAGGCCTAAATGCCAATCTAGTACACGGTACCAATAACGGAAGCTCATCAAAAAACTTTCCAGGATAATATTTAATGAAGAGGCAAATGGAAGGCAAGTACCTGCGATGGGGAAAGAGATGTCAAACGAGGAACGGTAAATTTGTGGATGTTTGAGAATTTTGCGAATAATCTCTAGTTACTTTGCAGAATCACCCGATAATGGTGAATATTTCTATTTCAATATATGATCAGCCACACACACGCACCCATGCACGAGAGCACGAGCACACACACACACAGAGGCAAACACGCACACACGCACAGAGGCACTCACGCACACACACACGCACACAGAGGCACACACACATAGGCACACACACACACACAGAGGCAAACACGCACACACGCACAGAGGCACACACGCACACACACACGCACACAGAGGCACACACACATAGGCACACACGCACACACAGAGGCACACACGCACAGAGGCACACAAGCACACGCACAGAGGCACACACGCACTCGCACACAGAGGAACACACGCACACAGGGGCACACACGTACACACACAGAAACACACACACGCACACACACAGAGGCACACACACATAAACGCACACACACACACAGAGGCACACACGCACACAAGGTGCGATGTGTAAATTGTTTCCATATTAAATTTTAAATTTTGCGTTCGCTCCTTATTTGTTTTAGATTTTGGCGATTGCACAGTATTTTAAGGTCAGTTGGTCACCATCTGTGAGATAAAGAGCACCATGACAGAATTCCCTCCGCCAGAAATTTGGAAAAGACATGCCGTACTGTTTGGCATTCGCACCGGAATTTCCAATATGAACATTCCATCGTGTCTGTCTGAGGACAGTGCAGAAGATTCGGAAAGAGATTGCCTTGGCTAATGTTGATTACGAAGGTATGGCAGCTCGGAAATATCACTCTTTCTTTCTGACAAGAACAGAACTCCGGAATATGTTGTTGAAATACAGGTCGTGATTGAGAACGACCCCTCCAAAACAATCTGGCCCATAGTCAGGGACACAGGAGTGTATGAGTTTCTTATCATTTCATGAGGACATTCGTTATTTCTCATAAAAGATGAGGGCCAGTTTTTATCCCAAACCATGAAGGACAAGGGGAAAAACCGCGCTTCGAAGATTTGAACAAACTCAAGCTTCCCTTCCAACAGAACATGCTTTGGTTTTTATCAGACTAGAAAACTTCAGCTGGGATAAGATGGTGTAGATACGGAACAGTCGTTGGCTTGTGTGGACACAGAAGATGTAGCGAGAGTGATGAAAACCAAATACCTTGTGAAGATCATGGTGTTTGGAGAGATCACTTTTGATGCCAACGTTAATGCCTTTATGAGGTCTCAGACTCAACACGGAGGCTTACATTAAGTTCCTAAGGAGATAGTACCGCATTCCGTCAAGAGAGTGTCAGCTGTAAGACTCTATGTCTGGCATCAGGACTCTGCAACATGCTACGCAAGCAGGAGAAAACTGTTATGGCTCTCAGACAATATATGCATTGACATTACCCCGTAAAACCGATCAGCTAACTCCCCTGTATTTCAACATATTTTTGTCTAACTTTGGTAAGTCAATCTGTTAAAATGAGATATCAGTATTATTTTCATTTTGGCGTAATTTAGACAACAATTTATCCAGCGCTCCATATATATATATATATATATATATATATATATATATATATATATATGAATTCAGAGCACATAATTTAAATAAAAACAGACAACTTTAAGGTTCCATGTAATAAATTATTTCCCCACAGCCCTTTTAAAAGGACTGCGGATCACCAGAGTTTACTTCCAAACAACTTTGTAAAGTGGTCTGTTCTTAATTAATATATATATATATATATATATATATATATATATATATATATATATATGTATGTATGTAAATGTTGAAGCACTCTCAAATTTGATGATATCACCTTATTATAGATTTTGGCTCTAATTATATTTATGTGCGTAATATCTCGAGATAGGTTTATCTATAGACATTTGCAAAATTAAATATGACACATTAACTGTTAAAACCATTACGAATGTATATGTATATTCAAATAATTACGGTAGAGTATATATATATATATATATATATATATATATATATATATAAAATGAAAAAAAACATATGAAACAATGAAGCAAACATATTTTATCTATGTCATGTATTGATTTTGCACATGAAGGAAAACATGCTTAATCTGAAAACTGTATCTTGGTATCAAGAGTGTAAATCGCCTGAAAGAAGAACTATTCTCTTGAAGTTTTGTAAAAAATATTTGAAAAATACATAAATGCATACAATGAAGCTGTCAGTCTGAAAGATTAAGATACAAAAGATACAACATGGCCTTAAAAAATGAAATAAATCAAATAATGCAGTGAACATAGTACGAATGATCTGTTTTATTTATTTCCCCATCAGCTTATTTCAATGTGAATAACTCATTTTAAATCGGATATCAAATCAACAAGACGGTTGTAATTGAAGAATAAATATTTTCAGTCACTTTGGATTCTTGGTGTTATTTCTGTATGTCTTATCGAAATCATGTTATTTTAGAAAGAGAAATGTTACAAACACTAATATTAATGGAACACATGTTGAAAAAGTAAACAAAGCAAAGATCTCCTTATCAAGTTTAAAAGCGAACAACAGATGTGGTATTGATAAAAATTACCTTACAAGCGTTTCTATATATGACTATATCCTCGCGATCATGTCGATATAACATGGTACATGGTAAATTCCGAAACTTTAGATCTATGTTTCTCACTCATTTTCTCTTTCTTTCTGTCTCTCTCTCTGCCTTTCATTCTCTCTCTCTCTCTGAATATATATATATATATATATATATATATATATATATATATATGTATAAAGAAATATAGTCTTAAGATGTGCAATATTTATGGGATAAAGTGCTCAATATCAGAGATAGAGCGTGTAAATATAAAAGGAACGTAGAAGTCAACACTTCGAGGCGACAGTCTGTTTCATGCTAGATACAATCGGCAGGCAATCGTCAGGCCATACACACACACACACACACACACACACACATATATATATATATATATATATATATATATATATATATGAGATGAGCTATTATGATTACTTACATGATTCACATTATTCGGACTGTTATCCTCATCTTCATTGCAATATTCACGTGAATATGCCAATGAAGATGATGATAACTGTCCGAATAATATAACTGTCAGAAATATACATACATACATACACACATACATATATATATATATATATATATATATATATATATATATATATATATATGCACACAGAAACATATACTTATTATTTCAAACGTTATTTTAGTCAATACACTTGTTTGATTAGTCGACATTCATTTTTAACAATTACGTCTACAAGCTCTAATAAATAAAAAGTTTTATACGTCAGTACCAGTTCTCTGACCTGTAGATGTCATACACACTGTACTAGATTGGCAGTTAGGTCTCATCATTTTACTAATAAACTTGAGAGCTATAACTAAGTTTTATTCTTTTTAGACTCTTCACTCAGATATATCATTTGTGGAACTCCCCAGATTCTTGCTTTCTTTGCTATAATCTACAAAAATCTAATATCAATCGTCATATCCTGTCTACTTGAATTCTGCATTTTAATTGCTCTCTGTTTCCTTCACACTCACTAATCGCTTATATCTTAGTGGCTATATAGCCTTGATAGGGGTGACATTATTATTATTATTATTATTATTATTATTATTATTATTATATATGCACTCACACATCAAGAAAAAACTTAACGCATAATCGAAAACACGGTTATACCCGTTGAAATAAATTATAATATATAATTTATTTCAACGGGTAAATTTGTAAGACACGTGTCACAAGACTGAAAGTACAAATGGATTAAAATTAAATTTATCCAGAATATTTTAAGAAAACAAGATAACAGGAAGTCTAGACACTTGATCTAGAAAATCTTTTGCGGGGACTTATGATATACTAGTAGCATGACCCGGGTTGCCCGTGCTTGATTCAATTGCTATCATTTGACTTAAAATATTTTTGGCCTTCCTTGCCTTTAAAGGAGTGTCCTTTGCCGTGCTGATGTTGCTACATGCCTTACTTCTTGCCTATCTCACACAGCGAATTTTTTTCTAAGCTCTATACTAAACATTAAATTTGTTACGAAAAAAGAACTAAACAAAATGAACACAAAACGATCAGCTTTAAAAAAGAACTCGTAACAGGAAAAACCGAATGAAAAAAGAATGTTAACAACAAATACTTTTTCACACCCAACCCAGTTCTGCGGAATCAGAATCAACGTTGAGTTTAAGCTAGTGAATGAGACAATTGGAGTAAAGTGCCATGCAGATTAAAATTTTTCCCACTTGTGACGAATGCAGCTATCTATTTTTTTGCATGCTAGCACGCTAGTTAACATTCGTGTCAGTCAGTTGTTGGCTCTCACGCTGGCCAATAGAATCTTCCTGCCTATTCGTGACATCCAGCTATATTTGCCAATCTGAGGCAGACGAGAACATGCAGGTTGACGATTTATGCACCGAAGTGGAGTTTTCACCGGCCTTGATTTACAACTTACAACTGCAACCTCTAACTGTTGCGGCCACTTCTTCGACTAATTTCTTAAGTACCTGATCATGTCTCCACTAGTACCTCTTTTCACCAAGTGCCTTCAGACAGGCGTTTAAAATGTGTTTCAGCCTACCTTTCATGGTATAGAGTGGTCATGATGATGACTCGCTCATTCCCCAAGTATACAAGTTTGCAGGACTCGGTAGTACTTCGTACACGGATTGCACAAGAAATTTAATGCGACTGGCGTCGGAGTGCCAGATCTCCGACCAACATCTTTCGCCGTAAAATTTTCCCATCGTGTCTATGCACCCTGCTGGCTTAGTCCCACCATTTTGCATATTCTTTTTTCCTCAATGTTGGTTCGTAATTCCTATTGAATCATTCGCCATCTCTATTAACCCTTAGCTTTCTCAATTCGGATACCAGGAATGAAGCCGAAGCCCGCAGGACCTGATGCCACCGTTCTCCACGAGAGCATTTTGCCTTAAACTTTCCTCGGCAATACACTGTTCGCTCCCTGAAACTCCATTTACTTCCAGAGCGGACCTCTAAATTTGCTCCCGCCATTTTATGCCATCAAATCTCTATACTGTAGGAAATCTCTTGATCGAGAGAATACGAATTCCTCCACCAACTCTTTAAAGGGGAGTTGATTTTGATTTGCCATATAGGGCGGAACTACTCAGACTTTTCGGCAGCCCTGTACGGGGTAGCCGTTAATTAACTTTTCCACGGCCTCCATGAATGTCATTTGGAAATCGTAGATAATCAAAGGCCAGTGAATTCTTGGGAGCACTGCGTGCTGATAGACCCACGCCTTGAAACGGCCCGGATTCCATACATACATTCCTACCTTGGCAAGCCATAATTCCAGTTCGGAGATCGTCATTTAGATGGATAAAGTGTCCTGTTAAAAGTTTTACATTCACGGGTCTCTCTGTCAACGTGGGGATAGTAGTTCCCGATATCGAAAACCTGAAATTATTCGCCATTTTTCCCTTTCTTCATAACTAACGATCTCGTCTTTGCAGACTTGAAACACATTCTCGCCCAAGTTATAAGCTTTTAAATTTTATGATGGATCAACCTACTAATGGCCAGATGTAATGGTCAGATTGTCCGTGTACGCTCTGAACGGTGGCTGACGAACTCCTCTCTTCATCATAGGGACTCGACATTCGACTTCGGCCGATTTGACCACCATATAGCTAGGGTAAGTATGGTAGCTGAGATCGTACAGCCAGTAATAATACCCGTATAGCGTCTTTGTCAATCAGAATCTATAAACCTGAACAAGATTATCAATTTAAATTTCTTACTATAGTCCAGGATTATAAAATGATCTTACCGGGTATATAATAGCTCCTAAGGTTTCTTCTACTAATTTATGTTGAATGGACCCGTATGCGTTGTCAAGGCCTACACTTCCCAATATCCCACCTTCCAACACACCCACACTCAACACACCTGCAATTGATAACAAGTCCAATCCTCCCAACACCCCTCGCAATAGCTTTTCACTTAAAAAGAAAAAAAAAACAGTATACCAGGGTGGGTGGGGGTGGTGGAAATTTGTGTCAAATAGACAGGCATGCCCTGAAACGGGAATTCTCGCCCCAAAAAAGAACACTATTAAGACCGCTTTTTAAGGCTTCTTCCGTAGACGGGAAGTCTGTGGAAGACCCTCGGAATTTTCCGAAGGCCTGGATACGCAACTCAAGTAGGGATCTCAAGTATGCGACTACCTCTCTGAAGCGAATGATGTTTTCCGGAGACCAGAATGGTGGTGATGGGGACAACTGGATTAAAAGGTTTACAGAAGCTTTGCACCGGGAGTACCCTAGTTATTCTCCCTCTATCTTTATATATAGCCCTAAAACCCATGTATCCCAAGGACATCGGCGTCATTGCCCTGGATGGTCGCATGGCGACAAAGATGGGGACAATGGGGGCTAGGACAATCCATCGTGATCCTTTCATCCGTGGATCTTCTTTCAGTTCATGACTAGGGAAATCAACTTGAAAAATGTTTATTACTATAGCGACTTTGAATGCAAGGGACTTGAGGGATCGGCGTAAGGCTACTAGCATACTTTGTGATCTCATGTCCTTCGGAGTAGATGTAGCTGCGATCCAGGAAACAAAACTTGTTTCTGAGTTTGAGGCTTGTGCTGTCTAACGACTAAATCGTCTAATCAGCAATCAGGGACAGTTGGCCAGAAGTGTTTCTTTGCTGGTTAAACATACTCTAGATGCGAAGGTGGACCATGTCGACACGGGGTTGGCGATTGACAGTGGCCGATATTGCCGTACACAATAGTTCGATTCAAGTCGTTGCGATATATCAGAGGAAGGGTAACTCGTTATCCTTTAGTTAGGGCCTTTCCTTGTTGATTCTTCCTGCCCTAGCCGAAATTATCGCAAATTCAAAAATGTATTTCCCTTGGCAGGAAGAAATATATAAGCTTAACAGAATGGAGCTGGAGAAGGGCTTGTCCAACCACAAAAATTCTTCCTAGGTACGTTATTTAAGCTTTCCTCTAGTCGCTAGCAGACCACGTAATATCTCTCAAGCCTCAGGCGTCATTACGTGTATAAGGGACACGTGGAGGTTCCTGAAAGTGTAGTACCACTTAGACAAAGCCAAGGACGCTATACCAGATGTACGAGTATTCGCGTTGGGATCGCCCGAACTGAAAAAATTGGCAAAAATTTGTGTAGGGAGGGTCCCGATACTTCTCCACCTGCTCTTTATAGGGTATTAAAGTTAACTTATCCTATCGACGTTGGCGGTATTGTCCTAGATGGACGGATGACGTCAGAGATGGGCAAAGGGAGCCTAGGACAATCCGTCGTGGTTCTTACGCTTGCAGATTTCTGTCCAGTATGTGAACAGGGTTGTTATTTTTTTTTTGTTTTGTTTTTTTTGTTTGTTTTTTTTTCAGACCTAAATTATTATCAAAGTAGCCAGCTAGAATGCGAATGTTGGAGGGATCGGGGTAAACCTGCTCTGTGACCTCTTTTCCTTCAGTGTGGATGTCGCCGCGATCCAAGAAATTGACTTTGAAAAATTTTTGCCAGTGTACTATCTAACGAATTTGTCGTTTACTCAGCAAAAGGGGACCGACGGAGCAGGTGTTTCTTTGCTGGTTAAGCGTACACAGGATGCAAGGGTGGACCTTGTTCATGTCGATGACTGGGCCAGTTGATCATGACCGATATTGCGTGGAAACTAGTTCGTTTCGTATCGTTACGTCTTATGCGCCCAACGACTTATTTTTCGGCAGCTGGGACCGTTCCTGGTGGCTTCAATGCGCTTAGTCCTAATGGTGGTTTGGAATGCCGTTATAACCCAAGATAGTCAGGGGGAGGGGAGATAGCCGGAGGTCGGGTGATCCTAACTTGATAGACAAATTTTATTCTCGTCCATAGATACCGGGTTCTTCACCTTGGCAGGAACATACGTACGTGAGTACTTGTAACCGTCTACCCAGATGGTTAGCTACCTAGATAGAATGTAAGTCAGAAGGGCCGACATAGATCTATAGATTGTCCCACGTTCCAGTGATTAGGCTATTCGAACCACAGACTTTTCTATGCCCGGGTGGCTTAGACTAAGCCTAGAAAGGCTGGCTACATGATGTTCAATCTGTCAGGCTAAAAAGGTGAAGGCTCTTTGTCATGGTCCGGTTCCTTGTACCACGGTGATAGTCTGTTATGGTCCGATTTCTTGTACCACGGTGATAGTCTGTTATGGTCCGGTTCCTTGTGCCACGGTGATAGTCCAAGGTAGAACCAATAAAGAAGAACTCGAATACGTATATGGAAGAACACAGATATATTACAAACAGGAATATATACAGAGAAGTAGAAGTGTTAGTATGAACAATCAGGTTTAGTAGAGAGAACAATGTAGTCTTGACCACTATCACTATTCCACTGTCTTGCAGTAATTGTCTGAACGCGACCCTGTTTCGGACTGCCTCTGACTCGAATCTTGACTCGACTTGAACTATTGACTCGACTTGAACTACTGACTCCTTGCCTACTCCTGAGGCGCAGTATTTATTAAGTATGGAATAGTCCATTATTATTATTATGGGTAACACTCTTAAAGATATTCTTACCAAGGCGGAAGTTGGGGGTTCACCTAGAGAAAGCCCTAGCTAAAGAATCCTTAGAGCGTTTGGCTAGCAAGTTCAACATGGGTCAGGTAATTAGATATAAGTTAAGCAAGATGACTTTCGAAGCTGTGAACATGGGCGCATAATTGCTCCAAAAAAGACCCGTCGAGGTTCCAATCGCTACATTCCACAGAACAGATCACCGGAGAATCGTACTCTGGAGTCGACTGACGATATGTGTGAGGCGTTTCGGTGGCATTTCTTTTAATTCTTTTGGGGTCTTGACGTGTTCAATTAACATCAGTTATTCTTATTTTTGTTTATTTGGTTTAATATCTTATTTTGTTTTGGATTCACCTCCTTCTTTCTTATTGCGTATCATCAGCAGATGTTTATATGTAGAATTTTATGGTAATTACATTTTTATATCAAGGATGTTTCTTGTAGGTTTCCTGGGAGTATGAGGTATTATGGTGTATGGATGATTGAATGATGATGTATGTGTTCTTGTGGATGTTCAAATTGTAATGAATCAATGGGTCGTGAATCTGATTAGCCAATTGACGACCAGCCTAAACGCATTACCCTCATTTTCGGTCCTGTGACACGATTGTATTTTATATGCAGTAAATCAAATACAGATCAAAAGCTTTTTCTCAACAAAATGCCCAAAACACGTTAACTTACAGTTGAACTTTAAAGACAAGAAATCATTTCTTTAAAAAAAAAAAAGCATATGCAAGCAGAGAATTTTTTTTAAAATCCCCAGAACTACAATAGATTATACTGTTAGGGGACATTAGGGAACGGGACAATACAAGGCCAAATGTAGGGCTGGTATACCAAAAGCAACAACAAGAACAGAGGACAATATCATCTTACGTGACAGAAGGCTGTCTGCTCCAAACATCATAGCACAACTGAACAAATATCGTGAAAAACTTTGCCAACACCCATTTGGAGGAGACCACTCTGTGAAACTGGTCTCTTTGACAGAATTGCTGTCAAGAAACTAGTGTTGAGGGACCAAAACCATTTCAAAAGGCTCCATTGGGCCAAGGCCCACAAAGAATGGACAATAGAGCAGTGGAATAAAACCCCTTGGACTGACGAATCAAAATTCAAAACCTTTGTGTCAAATAGCAATGTCTATGTGAGTCGAAGAGTTTGTGAAAGAGATGCAAACCAACACCGTATCTATCACACCATAACGTAAAGCATGGAGGGGCGCTGTTATGGTGTGTGTGTGGGGGGGACTTTTGGCAATAGCAAAAGCGGGGATTTGCACATGTTGAAGGGGAAATCGAATCAGACTATCAATCACAGCATTCTGCAGAATGACACGATCCTCTCTGGAACGAGGTTTGTCGGTCAAGGATTGTTACTCATACAAAATAATGACCCAAATCATATTAGTCAGCTCTGCCAGAGGTACATTAAAAGAAAAAAAAAGAACAGCACGTCCTTATTGGTCGGCGTAATCAGCAAACATAAATTCCATTGAACAGGTGTGGGATAAACTTGACCGAAACTTAAACAACCTACAGGTGGGTCACCTCTGGTAATTCTTGCAGGAATGATGGGCAGAAATATCTTCAGTTTATGTCCAGTCTTTCGTGGAAAGAATATTGATAATCTGTGAAGGAGTCATGGCGACGAAAGTGGGTCATTTGATGGAATCAAAGGATTAGGAGTTTTTGGTTTAATTTGAATTTAATATATCCCAAGAAGACGTATTTGCTATAATAAATAGAGCAATTGTGGTGCTTAGCTTGTTTAATTGAAAATAACACTTTTAAGATAAAAAATAAAAAAAAATTTGAGCGTTGCCAAATATATTTGACTGGTAGTTATATATATATATTATATATATATATATATATATATATATATATATATATATATAATATAATATGGAATGAAACTAGAAGGTAAACGTAAAGACATGGCAAGCGATCTCCGGTGATCAAGGCCTCGCACGTGATAGAATCTCCTCTTTGACATTCATATTGGTTGTGAGTATAGAGTTCTGTGCCATATCGCCTTTATTGTCCACACATAGCCTCAAGGCCAGTGCCTACCTCAAGACCCTTTAGTGGTTAATTTTTGGATCGTGTGTGTGTGTGTGCGTGTGTGTATCCTAGAAGCACCCTGATGCAGTATTCTTTGTTCCATCCTACATGCCCCAAGTTTAAATTAGCGCTGCATAAACGTATTGTTTATTAATATATTTTAGGGCTATTCGATAATATTAAGAGTATATTCCTCTTCACACCAGACACCTTTATTTTTAATATTTGCTTTAAACTCTTTAGATAAAAAAAAATAGATATATATTTCCTTTTTTAACAGTTTTAATTTTGCAATGTTTACCATTTGCTTTTAAATGCAATTCAATGATTGTTCTTTAACTACCAAAACTACAACTTAACGGTCTGCTCAATTACAGCGTCACATAACCGAAGGAATTCTAAGTTAATAGGCATCGAACACACACAATTGATTTATCGTTGTATGAATGTCAGACTTTTGGCATCAACCGTAACTGACAAAGGAATGATCTACTTCAGATATTTTTATAGCGGTTGTGGCACGCCAGCATTCAACGAGTCTGCGATGCAATTTAAAATAAGCACAGAGACGACTATGAGAAAAAATACTTATTGGATATTCGTCAGGTCAAATATCTGGAAAACTTATTTCGGATATTCTTTTATGATTGTCTTTGTTTTTTAGTAAACTCATCGTGATATTACTGCATTTTAGGATTACTATTTGTTTACTGTATAATTCTATTCAGTGTTATTATATATTGTTAATATTTTCACTAAATCTCTTCTCTTGTTTTTGAATATTTTTAAAATATTTCTTTTTTTTTCTATATTTATCAGACATTTGATTGCGTTTGTAAGTTTTTCATTCAAATATTCCAGTATTAAACTTGCTTTCCAGGAAAAAAAAATTCAATTTCTAAACCCCAAATTTAGTTAATATAGTTTGTTAAAATATATATTTCATTTTCTCTAAACATTATAATTCAGATTCACCCCTCTTTCTTAAAAAACACACACGCACGCACACACACATATCTCGCTATCTATATATTATGATGAACTCTCTCGTCGTTTATCGACGTATGAGGGTCAGGCAACTCACCTCCTAGGAACCGACAGTCAGACACTAGCACATATGATCTGATTATAATGGTGAAGGCTTTGTGCAGAACCAACCACACTTTTTGAAAGAGTCGAATATAGAGAAGTGGTGCACTACTTGACACAAGGCCCCAAACGAACCCTCCGTAGGTTTTGAATTCAGAGTTGTTGTTCTCCTAGATCAGTTGGCATCCAGGGCTATAGAAACCAGTCTGTCCTGCTATTTACCCATATCTGTTTAAGTGAATGTAATTGATTCGTCTTGAATTCGAAATCGCCTCCCCGATTCCTCAATCGGCTCTTCGTTACTCCACCCTGCCTGCCTGCCTTTTTCTCTTCTCTCTATTGATATATATATATATATATATATATATATATATATATATATATATATATATATATATATATATATATATATATATATATATAGCGTAAGATAAATGTTATATATATATAAGATTGTGAGATAAATGATATATATATATATATATATATATATATATATATATATATATATATATATACACATTGATCTTTCTATATATATATTTATATATATCAATATACACACATATGTATATATATACTCGAAAAGCAAGAAATGAGTCGTTTTCGTCTTGTTGTTTTCAAGTGAGAATGAAAGATAGAACTGTTTTGTAAATAAATGTGTTAGGATTTTGAGTATAAGGACAATAAATTAAATTACTTTTACCACATCATGCAACCAGAAAACAGAAAGCATTTGTCTTATATTATATATATATATATATATATATATATATATATATATATATATATATATATATATATAAGATAGCGTGAGATAAATGCTATATATGTATATATATATATATATATATATATATACACATTGATCTTTCTATATACATCAATATACACACATATGTATATATGTACTGAATTTTCTTTATTTTCCTTCTATGTCTTATTAGCAACGTTCTGTCATATTTTTGCAACATCTCCAGAAGATCTCTTGCAGAATTCTTTTCATTTTCGATTGTCTCTTCTAAAAATATATCCAAATACTCTCTTTAATTTACAATTTCCTTCTATTTAATAATAGTCTTTCACTTTTTCTTCGTCTGCGTTATATTCTGGCCTTTAATTTTCTACTCACTTACATACATTCCCAAACCTCGTACAGCTTCAGACTAATGTTTACTTCTTTCAGTCAGATATCTCATTTTTTACGGATTTAATTTTTCATAGCTTCAATCCTTTTATTTCCTAGTTCGAATGCATTTAAATATTTTTTCTTCGTTATGAATTCTTTAAATTATTTAGCGGATCTTCGTTTATCAATTGCTGATTTGAACTTTCAATCTTCATTTTCTACTCATTCAATGTATTTTAAAAATGTTTTCAGAATTGAATTTATTTCACTTTTTATCAAAGAGAATTTCATTCTTTGCTTGATTTATTTATTGATCGATTTTTGTTCATCGACTTCTCTTTACAATATTTTTAAAAATGTTTCCTAATGTTTGTATCTTCCTTTTATTTTCGCATCGTATTTTATTCTGTATATTTTGGTATATCAATAGCTTCAGTCATTCATCTTTAGCTTTCTTCCACTTAGTTCTTAGAATTTTTTCTGTTTTTTCCTAAATATTCTGTTTACGCTTATTCACTTTCCTACCATTATCAGTGGGACGTGAAATCAGGTTCTTTGTTTTAATTTCTTCTCAGTCACGAAGACATCAGACAAGCAGAAAAAATATGACAAATATATTTTCATGTTTAATAACATATTTCATTTCAGAAATTACACACACAAAACACATACAGAAACATCAAAATGAGCTTAAGTACAGCAATTAATTTTCGACATCAAGTCTTCATTGATGTTGCCTTCAATGCCATGTTTGTTATGAATATTATTCAGTGAAATTTCACATCTCCTTAATATTTACCAGGTTGTGATTCTAACAAACTAACATAATGTGTGTTTGTTTTTATTACTTCACAAGTTCTTATTGACATTTATATTTAAGACAACTTTAATTTTTAAAAAAAGTATTTGATTTCGTCTACTGAACTGAATATTAGAAAAATCTTAGGTAATATGATGGACCCTTTGTCTACTGAAATATGGTTATCCACAGAAAATAACGTTTTATGTAATAACAATATGTCGGATTGATAAATTAGAAATTACTTTATTTATATTTAATGTACGAAACGGTGTTTGAATTCTTCAAGAGGGTACATTTTTGGACATAATTATATTTAATTAATTGCTATGTCTGCAGTTACCTATGTTTTGCTAGACTTTTTTTCGCCAGAAACTATCTTGTATATTTAAAAGTAAATCATTCGTCCTTGCTTTGAATATTGCTGCCACATCTGGCTTGGTTCTCCTGGTACATATTTTGCGATTCTTGATAAAGTCCAAAGAACAATCTGCAATATTATTGGTCCTAACCTGGCATCCCACCGTCAATTTTTACTCCACCGCCGTAGCATCTTTGTACCTTTTCAACGAATATTTTTATAGTAGATTATATTATGAACTTTCCGCTATGGGGCCTAGACTTTATGAATAAGGGAACAGTACTAGATTGGCAGCAAGGTTTCATTCTTTTAAAGTTAAAATAACTATATATAACAGAAGGTTATATGCTAAAATTCTCTTTCTTAGTACTTCTCGTTTGTAGACCTCATTTCTGGCTTCTTGTTTCCCAGTTTGTTCATCTTCAAAAATTTAAATGCTATATCAATCGTTATCCCCCGTATTCTTTGAACAAAAAACATGGCTTCCGCTTCCCCAGGTCTACTGCCGACTTTTTATGTAACAATGTTATTAATTAAGAATGGTGAAGCTCTAGCAGTGAGTCAAAGTATCTTGAAGGCGTTTTCCATACTGGTTTTCTATGCAAGCTTGAGGGCTACGATGTCACGAACGTAAATTTGTCTTTATGCAGTTGTTTCTAACCAATCGTGTAATGAATATAGGTATCTATAAAGTTGACAGTACTATTTACTACTACCTTAGTAGCAAATCTAACTTGTTCTTAAATAGGACCTCCATTCAATGGTTAACTGGGGCGATAAATAATTTGTAAATTACAAAGCCTCCAAAACACAACAGGTTTCATGTAACCACCGCAGATAAACATCTCCACCTAGCATCCCGATGGCTGATGCTGAAATCTGGGAGATCAAAATACTACGCCTACTTAGACTCACGTTTTTCAAAGACATGAAGTAGACTGACAATATCTATTAAATTGTTCCGTCGGCTGCGTAGAAGTTTGGACCAATGTGTCCTGGCAAAATAATTTTTCTGCTCTGAATCCCTGTTGCATCTTTATGAATAAACCATTCGTCCGTGTATTGAATATTGCTGCCATATCAGGTGTGATACTCCAACATTGCATCTCTAGCTATTTGGTAAATACAGAGAAGTGTCTCCAATGAAATCACTCCGGATCAGGCTTCTATCTATTGTCGTGGCTTCCATTATTTTGCAATTATGTTCAAGTCAGCTACCTGGATAAACTTTTCTCCTAGTGGATGCCGGGGCTAGATGAATTTATTCGTGCTACTAGATTGGTAACTAGTTTTCACAGTTTTGCTGTAGAACTAGCGAGATAAAAATGCCACTTCAACATTAGCAGTAATTTTCTCATACTTTCAACTTGTGGATATCATTTCCGAGTTCTTGCTTCCGTTAAATGAAACTTCAATCACAATCTTCTATCATATTGAAGCCTGTCTCTTGTTTGTCATGTTCCCAATCGTCCCCATTTTCAATCTTCTCGTTGTCCTTCATTTTCACTTCCCTGCGTTTTAGTGGTATTGTCGCCTTGCTTGCGGTGAAAAGATTGAAAAGAATATTCTCTTCTCTTTATTGATAGTTTTTCTCATATTCTTTCACTCAGTGGCTTTATAGCCCTGTTTGCGTGTGTGTGTGGGGGGATTGATTAAAAAAACTTGTCCAAATCAAGTGTCGACTGTCTATTTCAAGATGCAACGCAAATAACAGGTCATGTGTCTTGTCTGGCATCGGTTAATTTTGAAATTATTCTAGCGTCTATTGAGAAAATATAATGGTGGATCCGATTAAAATATGACAGTCTAAAGGAAAGTAATATAAATTATATGGAGAATAAAATCCAATTCAATTATAAAAAAAAATCGTCAAGGAATTTCACACAAAAAGATGAATGTAGAACAGGTCATCGGTTAAAATTCGGTCTAATGTACCTTCCTATGTTTTAAAGCCATCACATCCCTCTAGATTTGGCTCATCTAAATTTAGACAAAGGAAAATTTTAGAAATCTTAGAGTGATTGCATCAAAATGTATACATCTAGATAAATACTTCTTATTTCTGTTTTATTACACGAGCAATTAACCTGCATAACTTGTCACGTGAAGTTGATGATAGACTTTTATATTATTAATAACCATTTAATTGATTTATTGACTCTAGGATGGACAGCCTATCATAGAAAAATATTCGATGTTGCAAGATCAGAGAGAATTTTGGAGAGAGAAATAAATCGTATAGATATATCATGAACTTTCGATGCAAAATAAAGAAAAAAAATAATTTAGTTAAAGAATTGTACGACATCAAAGTCGCTGAAGAAGAAATAGTTGAAATAGAAAGTAGTGAGAAATAGGAATGTTGGTGAAAATGTGAAGACAAAGAAAAATAGAAAGATGTTATGTTTAATATTGATCTGAATATTCTATTCTTATACAAATGTTGACAGTCTCTGAATTTGAATGTTAATTATGTTAAAGTTCTGTGCAGAATGAGGCAATATCTTCATAATCTTCTTTACATTACATCAAAGCAAACAAGTGTAGCAGCTATAAATAAAATATTTGCATTTTCATAATTTGGAACCGCACATGTATTAACGTTTCCTCCAAAAGAATCAAGCCATTATATTATATATATATATATATATATATATATATATATATATATATATATATATATATATATATATATATATATATATATATATATATATATATATATATATATATATATATATATATATATATATATATATATATATATATATATATATATATATATATATATATATATATATATATATATATATATATATATATATATATATATATATATATATATATATATATATATATATATATATATATATATATATAAATTAATTGATTTAATAGTGTTAATAGTGAAAAAACGTATTTTAAATCAGTTAATTTATAATATTAATGATCTGTAAATTTAAATTGAGCACTATTTTGTAAAAAATAAAAAATATCAATAAGAACACCGGATTACATATCTTACTGTTCTTTCATCTTAGTTAAATATGTATATATATATATATATCAGAAGTTATTGAAATTTATCTATTCGGAAAAATATTCCCAAAAGCATGATGTACTTAAGTATAATTAGATAAATACGTATAATTAGAAAAATACTAGAATTTTCGTTATGTTTTGACAGAGACAGTGTCTAGCAAAATGTTTAGTAATATTAGTATACAAATAGTATATATATATATATATATATATATATATATATATATATATATATATATATATATATATATATATGTGTGTGTGTGTGTGTGTGTGTGTATATATATGTATAGGTGTGAAAAGTGTGTTTATATATATATATATATATATATATATATATATATATATATATATATATAATTTTTATATATTATATTCATGGTACTTATTAGAAAGCGCACAATATCAGCGATAGAGCTAACATATTTGGTTGGATTGATGTGAGTTTGTGACTCTGGTTTTCACGCTTTTGCGATCGTCTGACAACCATATATATATATATATACATTATAAGCCCTCATTTTTCAAGACCATGACTATAATTCTAAATCGGGCAACGCTTAAATCTTCAAAGATTTTCAAAATGCTAATTCGTTACAACTTTTCAAGTCAATGCTACCTAAAGCTACAAAGTTTACGTACGTTTTTATATATACCAGGTATGCCAGCAAAATTGTCCAAATCGAGTAAATGCAAAATTGTCCATTTGTTAGATGAAGCTTTGAACCGTCTTGTCTTAGAAATGATTAATGATATCTTACTGGAAATCATCGATGATTTTATAGGACTATTGGACTCTACTTTGAGCAATAAGAATATACAATTATTTTTAAAGCTTAATAGAAGAATCGTGATGAAATCAAAAAGTGATATGTTCTTCATTAATTAACCATAGCTAAGGATCGGAAGCTCATGAAGGATTGAAATAAATTTTATATACAAGTTGACCAAAAAAAAAAACGAGAACTTTTTAACAATCCAATAAAACCAAGAGTGATGGAAGAAAAATATTTTAAGAAACAATGACGGAATTTTCATTTTTTAAAACTTACGTCCTGTAGATGACGTCCTCCTGTACGAATGCATTCTTGAAATCTGCTGTTGAGATTCCTCATTGACTGCTGCAACATCTCAGCTGGGATACTGTGAATTTCATTTTGAATTCTAAATGGCGAAATGATTACTTGCTCAAGATCACTGTCTCGCAGTGTTGCCACTTGCTCATGTCACCCTGGGTCACCCTTTATATATATATATATATATATATATATATATATTCCATGATCATTTAGCATCTGATTCAAGCTGATCTTCGCCCTCTTCAACGTTATAACCGTCTGTCCTGGAGTAAAATGTTGCGTCATAGGTTTGACGTACGCTATCATTTTCAAGAATATTCCACTGCCTTTTGAGCTCTCATAGCTGAACCTCTTCTCTCGTGTTCCAATCGTTTTATGAATTGAGTTGGATCTTTTCTAATTGATCTCTTAACTCTAAGTTGAAATGATGATCCCTCATCCAGTTGTGACCTCTTGATCCAGTATTCCTCTCTAATGTTTCATCTTTTTTTTAACTTATTCCCTATTCTCTTGATTTTTCTTGAATGGACATTGAATATGGAAGTCAGTGTATAAGTGTTGGTATCATTACTGGTGGCAGGAATGATATTTTCCTCTCACCAGTGCTCATTTGGGAAAGAGGGGTTGATTTTAATCTGTTCTATTTTAGCTGAATATGTCAAAGATTTTTTCACTGATTCTTACGAAAAATGGCGTTAAGGACTGAAGACCTTGAAACAAGAAACTGAGTTGGTTTACTGCTTTTTAAGATATGCAACATTTTGTGGTATGGACAATTATGCAGGTATAAGATTTGAAGAATTTTGCGGTATATGTGTGTGTGTGTGTGTGTATTTCGGTTGCATACATTCATTCAAGCATGTTTCATTGAATAATATAGATATATCATGTGTATTTATCTTTATAATAATGTAGTACTCTAATTAATTCCGTGATGTTATGCTGGAATTCATGAAGAAGGCATCGTATTTTTTGTTAACCGAAGTACTTTCGATCACTTTCCGGATCATACTCAGAGGTGAATTACGAAAACATACTAAAGATTACCGCAATCTTTGTGATGGTATTTTTTACAAAATTAACCGTTGTGTTTACGACATTTTGCCAAACGTATTTAATGCAAAGGACATAACCAGATAGAGTAAAATGTAAAATGATGTTAATTATTATTAACTCAAATGCATCGTAAATCATAGCTATTATACTCCTAATAAATGTTGTTCAGTGTTGCTTTTGATATAGAGGGCTACGTAAATTTAAAGATTTTGCTCATTATTTTCATAGTGTCAACAAGTATTTTCCCGTATTATGAAGGTGTAAAGGGATGTGTTTTACATGTGTGATAGAATTTGTATCCGATAAATGGAGATTAAAAAGACTTGATAATATTTTTGTTGTCATACCAAAATATGTACTTACTTTTATGTCAAAGATGCAATCTCCTAAAGGACATTTAACCTGATATACAATTGGTATTTTCCAGAATACTATTTGACAAAGAATAGTTATTGGATATGATTAAATTAGTTGTGTTAAATTTAGTATAGTATATAATTAGTTTTATTTTTTACAGTGATCAGTTAGGAATAAATTAGTACTTATGAGATTATTTTCGAATTTTTCTTTTTGTTTATAGCTAGAATGATATGTTTAGTGTTATTTGAAGAATTATTATGTTCCTTTTTATTTATGTTAATATATCTAATGACTCGTCTAATTTGTCTATCAACGATGTAATTAAGAAATTAATCATGAAATTAAAGGTTAAAATATAGAAAAATTAAATATATAACCAGAAATTAATTTTAATATATTTATATAATCTTGTGATTTCTTTTTTTTTGTTTTGTTTTGGGTTTTTTTTCCATTGCTTAAGCACACTTCTCATGCTTTTGACTTATAAAGGAACGTTTCTAGGTAGATTTATGTGTATTATGATTCTTTATAAAATTTAATGTATGATGTTACTTGTTTGTCTCTGCAGGATTCGGATTATGATGAATATGCGAGCTTTTAGCTAGAAGGCATTTTTATTAGGTTAGCTATACCCATATTGATTTGTAGACGTTATGTAATGACATTTTTAGTGCTGGTAGTATTAGCTAGACATATTTTAGAGTGTCCAGATATAGATTATATAAAATCTGATGATATACTTTATTTGACGTGCGTTAAGACAATTATCAGGATCCACCCGAAGTAATTTCTTCATAAATAAACATTTATATATTTATTTTTTAGGCGGGGGGCATTTATAAAATCAATGTTATGTCTAGTTTCGTTTCTGTGGATTACCAGCGAGTTTAAAGGGTTGTTTTAACAGAGGTCTCTCTTATGAGGGCCTTAAGATTACTCGATGTCTCCTATATGTCATTGATGCTACATCATGGCAGCAGAATTCCTGTTGCACCTATTTTTCTTACTAACTCTTCGGATTTTCTTGAATGTGGTGGGAAAGACACTAATACTATGGATAACTAATTGGTTTCCAGTTTTGTATATAGAGCTTTGGCGGGTAAGATTATGAATGTTCGGTTACTTATATTAGAAGTGCTGTCGGTGGTGTCTGTTTTTGGACGTGTGAAATTTGTGTGTTCGTATTCTAGCCTTAAGGAACGAATGTTTCGTGTAGTGAATAATAATTTTTCCATTATATTTCTATTCTTCCTCTAGGTATTCATGGCTTCATATCCTTAGGTCTCTGACATAAAATCATATGATTATTCTTAATGTTATTTTTTGGCATTCGTGGGTGTAGAAACGATTAAACATTTTTTGTTTGTGTGTTGCGGTAAATTTCCAAATCAAATTTCTTATTCATACGTTTTAATACATGTCAAATGTAGAGATTTGTCTATTTCAAGTGGTAAGCACATTTCGTTGGAAATAACCTGACATTTTGATAACAAAGGTGAAAGTTGAAATTAGTCCAATGTGAGGTCATGTATAACGACATATTGCTGTGAAAGAGAAAACTCAAGGATTATTATTTTTACGCTTAATATTTTATAGACACTTCAAAATGCCGTTTTTCACTGTGAACCATGCATTAGTAAATGTGAGTTATAATTTTTATAATATCTTCCAAGATACGGACTGTTGTACTTGTCTTTGTTGCTGTCACCATAGTGTTTTTGCTATTGTGCCTTCCGGCATTCATCGAGGTTACCTTCAAGAAATTTCAAAATGAAATTCTGACTATAGGTTTTTTTATCCTTACCTATTGTGTTGTTCAGTATTTTGGTATTATCCATTGATATTTGTCTTATGTTGATGGTTGTATTCTTGAAAATTTTATGTGATGGATATGGATTCTACTCTGTTTCGACAACTGACAAGTCAAACTACAAATGTGTGTGTTGAATGTGCGGCCAATATAATGTTTTCTATTGTTGATATTAAAGATGCAATTTCCCTATTAGCAGGAGAATTCGGAAATGACAGTGCAATTATAGACGAGGATTTCTTAAGCCTCGTTTAATTATAATTATTGTTAATTAAAATGTTAAACGATCTGTACTTTTTGCTGAGTTTCTAAAGGAAATTATACCGGCGATTTGTATTTTTAAGTGATTCTTCATAGTTACGCCGCCTCTGGTTACAGTAAAAAGTTATTTCTTAATTTTTTTTTATATCATGGTGATTGTTTGTGCTAGTTTTTCTAAAATTAATCTTCTGAAAAATTACAGGTATCCTGTAAGATAGAATTTTGATTGTAATTTGTTAACGAAAATTGATTGTACCCTTTTATATAATCTCTATCTATAAAAGGCAGGATGTGTCTGTACAATTTTCGACGGATTTGCACCAAAATTTACATGCACATGCTCCAAGTTAGCAGAAAGGCCTAACTCCCATTGATAGTGAAAATAATCGATTTTTTCATGCTTCTTCGGCAGTTTTCATGTAGTTTGCGGCCTTTTTGTACTTACCAGAGTGAGAGCTTATAGCTGGCTGCCACGAATAGGCAGGAAGATTCTCCTGGCCAGCGTGAGAGCCAACAGCTGACTGACACAAATGTTAACTAGCATGATAGCATGCAAAAAAATCGATAGCTGCATTCGTCACAAGTGGGAAAAATTTAAATCTGCATGGCACTTTACTCCAATTGGCTCATTCGCTTGCTTAAACTCAACGTTGATTCTGATTCCGCAGAACTGGGTTGGGTGTGAAAAAGTATTTGTTGTTAACATTCTTTTTTTCATTCGGTTTTTCCATTTAAGAGTCCTTTTTTAAAGCTGATCGTTTTCTGTTCATTTTCTTTAGTTCTTTTTTCTTAACAGATTTAATGTTTAATATAGAACTTCAAAAAAATAGGCAAGAAGTAAGGCATGTAGCAATATCAGCACGGCAAAGGGCACTCCTTTAAATGCAAGGAAGGGAAAATATATTTTAAGTCAAGTGATAGTGTTTGTTGTATGAGTCGTACGATTTTTTAATCTAGCCCAGGCAACGCCGGGTCATGCTGCTAGTAGTAACTATAATTTCTTTAACTGCGGAGTTGGTAGATATATGTTCAACAACTAACGAGACTATCACCGTTATTAGGTTTAATGAAGTGCAATATATTGAAAAAAATCAATATTTTATTGGGTAAATATTGCGTTAACCGCACCAAATAGAATTCGAACAACAATTTTACGTATAAGTTTATGTTTTACAGAACAAATATATTTTAACACCGTTACGACAGAATCTGTAAAAAAAAGACTGAAAGTGGATTGATAGGTTCGTATCTCTATTTCTATTTATTTAATAACGCAGTAACAAAAATTACTTTAATGATTTCACCAAGCTCTACATCTATATTCGTTATATCTTACTAGCGAAAAAACAGGATAAAATAAAAACAAAATCAGTGTTATGACATGGCCGCCCCAATCTCCTGACCTCATCCCCATAGAAAACTTATGGATCATGTTGCTTTCTCGAGAGGCTGTATTTTATAAGTTTTCTATTGGGTTGAGGTCAGGAGATTGGGGCAGCCATGTTATAACACTCACCTGCTTCTCATCAAAGTATTCCTTCATCAATTTTGATTTATGACAGGGAACATTATCCTGCATAAAAATGAGCTTGGTGGGGTCGATTTGCACCCTTTCAGCAGAAGGGAGAAGACAAGACTCTAAAATTCTCTTGTACTGCTCGCTCCTGATGGTCTTTTCAATAGGTTTTAAGAAACCAGTTCCATAAAAAGAAAAGCATCTCCATACTGAACGGATGCTGATAGTACTTACTGCTAAATTCAAAGAGATTTCAAATCTTCTTTTTCAGATTTTAGATCGCTTATCCTTTGAATTTAGCTCAACTTTCGTTTCATCGGAGAAGAGAAAATTTAGTAAAAAAAAAAAAAAATCAGATGAGTCACTTTTATCGAACACCACTGTAGGTGTCCGTGTTGAGTCTGATGTCCTGCGTGAAGATAAATGGAGGCATAACGTCACTAATGCTAGTGATCTCTCCAAGATACTTCGTAATCATCATTAGACTCATCCAACTCTTTCCGAATCCGCTGTACTGTCCTAAAATTGACACCAAAAAACTCCGAAACGCTCGTATTGGATCTTCTGGCACGAATGCGAAGAAGTACCGCGTACCTTTTTCAAATTTTTGGCAGTGTGATTTGCGTCATGTGCTCTTTCTCTTACAGACCGTGCCCAAGTGATCTTAATATACTGTACAGTCGACAAAAAATAAAAAATAAAAATTAAAAAAAAACAAAGCGGATGTACGAAATTAATAATATATGATGGAGACAATTTACCCATTGCAACAGTTGGTATCTCAACTCTAATTAAAATCGTGTTCTTTTCTTCTAGTTGAATAAATCTTAACTTAGGTGGGATCTTTAAATTCATATCTTAATAAATGAAAATCTTAAACTTATTTTCTCTTAATCATTTTTATTGAATTTTTCACGCTAAGAGACATGATCTAATAACATCTGTTTGTATGTATTTATGAAGTCTCTTCATTAAAAGGTAAAAAGTAATCTTGCTACGCAAAAGAATATGAAATTATCTACAAAATTAAATTCAAGAAAATTTGTGTGACTTGATAAACTAATTAATTTAATTCAGTAAAGTTTTTCAATAACAAAATATATCGATGTCAGCAGCAATATTCTGCTAGTTATCTAGGCATTAAGCGTTGTTTTTTAAAGTATCAGTTATGATTTGCTTCATCATAGTAGAACCAATTTCACGTACTGTGAACAAATGCCGTCATATGTGTGTATAGAGAAACTTTTTTTTTTATTAGACGCAAAAAGTAATTTTGCTTTTTAATGACAATTTTCAATGGACGTAAAAGAAGTACATATTTCCAGACAGTTATCGATATAGGTTTATTGGCAGCTTCTAAAAGGTGCAGAGGAACAATGTCAAGCCGATGCATTCAGCAATATCGCAGAATAGGTTTTCACAGACAATAGACATGCAAAAACGGAGATGTCTTGGGTAGGGCAACAGTAGTTTATAACTTCACTCACTAATATCTTCACATCAATACAGATACGCTTATGAGTGCATTATGTATTTGGGAGTGCTGAGAAGATCATATTAAAGTGAAAAAAAATATATAAAATAATTTAATTCATCTTTCTCATAATTGCTTTTTCGAGTTCATACTTTTTCAATAACCAGCAAGCAATCTAATAAGTTTTGTATGAATTGTATTTGATAATTTCGAAACACAATATAATGGATGTGGAAAAATCTATCTGAATATGACATAGTATACTCGAGTTATGTAACAGGACGAACAGTTTTACATTGTTACCAATAAATAGGAAGTTCTAAACGCGATCCTGAAATATTTTAAAGACAATTATATAATTTAGGTTATAAAATTCATCTAGGTATATATGAGAACTAAACTAAAAGAAGGACATTAAGTGATGCAGGTTTCTGAACAGTAATTGGGTGTTCTTTTTAAAGGAATATAAACTCCAAGTAATTTAAAACGCAAAGTTTGTTTCATTAATTATTAGGCTTGTAATCAATCCTTTGGATCTTTGTATCTGTCGCTTTCCACTTATGTCTTCAGAATGGAAATTTTAAGCCCTATATATTCTGGTATACAACATAACTGATATAAGGATAAGTCTCTATTTATACTATTTATAGTGGGACTATCCTCAAATCTTTTGATATATCACTACATTTCAGCCTTTGTGCCCAATAGGGGAGTTCCTCAGGTGTAGTTGAACGACAGGAAATTCCGAATTGAATATTTAATTAATTTTATATAATTAGAGACTATATTGTACTTTCCATCACATTTGATATTAAATATCCCACAATGTGAATATTGAAGAACTGGTGAAATGTTGTAAAAGGCTGGGTGCAAATTTATTGTAAATGAATTTGCGCAATCATGGTACTCTCTAGATATTTAAGAATTGTTTACTCGTTTGATCAGTGTAGAATTTTCTAATGTACAAACTATGGTCAGTTCCGTTACGATGGGCAACCAACGCATTTGACGTAATGTTCTGTAAAATGTCATTTTGTGTTTAAATAAACTTATATATTCCTTGATTCTTATGTATTTTTGTGACCATTATTACAGGCGATGAAGCTAATTCCTCCTTCAGATTTTAGCTTCTTCTTTTAAGTATTGGCTAGGACTTTTAAGGTATTGGTTAAAGAAGTAAGACATTTTATGATGAGTTTAGATAGATTCTTTTAGATTGTAGATGCATTGAGTTAGTTGGTATGATTATATATTTTCATGATTGATTGTGTTATCAGAAAGAGCCTTTTTTGTTTGGAAATAATTTATGGTAACTTTGTTTCGTATAGAATATAAAATAATTAGGGTACTTGAGATATCTGAAAATATTGTCCGCTATGTGTGTATATATATATATATATATATATATATATATATATATATATATATATGTATGTATGTATATATAAATAAAAAGAAAGAACAGTAAGTTATATAATCCAGTGATCTTATAGACATTTTTATTTTTACAAAATAGTAAATTGATTTAAAATATGGTATTTCCGCTACACAGTTCTAACCATGTTTCAAAAATGGAAGCTAAAAGCCTCGAATTTAATTTTGTAATTAAATTAAAGACATTAGTTCCATTTCATCCTCAAGCGAATTTTGGAGTAACTTTTAAAATTATTGGGTTTTAAAGACACGTCTAAAATCATAATTCACGTTTCCATAGTTACAGATAAATCCACTTCCACTAGACAAGGGGTGTTTGCGTGTTCATTATGTCTGTATTTTGATGTATCAGTTATTAGTTACGTTTTGGTAGGGAGTAGGGATGTATTCTTCAATGAAATCTGACATAGGTAATTCCAAAAAATCGATAAAAAATAGAGCATAGTCTGATGAAAAAGACGCCAAACTTTATGAAAACAAAATTTTATCGTCTAAATGCTTATATTATTATGAAAAGGAAAGACCAAAGTTTTTTTTAATTATTTTTAAAAAATTTTCCTTGTTTTTAGAAAATTCTAAATTTTGATTTAAAATAACCTTGTTTCTCTTTGTACCAACAGCGGCTAGTAAATAACATAGATAATTTTTAGCGCGTTTTTTTTTGTATTACACACATTAATTTGGAAAATCTTGCAAAAATAAAATAATTGTCAGATGTTAATGAAACTTTCAGAAATTATTCACAGATGATCGAAATTATTATAAATATGTTTTTTATCAAAGTCATGGCAGAAATATTTTTTTTATATTCATTAACACCTCCATAACTAATTTTATGAAAAACTCTAGAAATTCGAGCGCATCAACCTTATTGATTACAATAGTTAAAAGCACAAGGCTTTGAAGAATGCAAATCATGTTTTTTTTTTTTATTGGATCCCACTTACCTGAAAATCAGCTCTGAATTGTAACATACAAAACTCAATAAAACAAAGATATTATTTAATTTCAAATGCTTTTATTTGTTTTTAGTTGTTTATATGAATATGGACAATATTTTCTGAAAGTAAAAAATCTTTTCAATGAAAATTGAATTTTTAATACAATTATTTGTTATTTCTTTAATTATAATAGATTTTTACATTAAGTTTTTTAAAAATATTATAACATTAGTTAAAAGCAACGTCAACCTTTCAAATTGTCCTTATAAGATTGTCATTGTCTAGCGCTTTGAAAATTGTAGCATTTGGACCAATCAGAAGATCGGAAGTAATTAAGAAATGTAATTTTTGTGTTTATAATCGGGCGGTAATTATAAAGTACAGAAGACCAACCAGAATATAATTTAGTTGCATTATTTGAATTCAGCATTGTTCTCCGCTATTAAGGCCTTTACTTTTGCGAAACACGTATGGAGAAGTTAATTTGATTTTTCAATTTCAACTGAGAAGTATCAGTATCATCGTATGAAATTTAACTACTGCTAAACTTTAATTTATATGATCTTATTTTTATATTAATCTGTTTTGACATTTTTCCATAAATGAAATATCAAAATTAATAATAAAATGAATGGAAATACAAATAGCACAGTAAAATGTAATAAATGTACATAAAATTATAGTATTTTATGTACACTTCTGATAAAATTTCATAAGAAAGGTACCTATAAATCAATTAGATACCTTTCTTATGAAATTTAATCTCACTAACAACATCTTATTTTTTTTTATTTCTTTATATTTTCCATAAAGCATCGTAAACGTAAAGATGAAAGCTAAGTAAAAAAAAAAAAAAAATTAAAAATTAGAGCGCTGAAAGTTTTCATTAAAAGTAACGAGGTAAATAATTTGTTCACTTAAATGTAAATAATTTCACTTCCTTCCATCCATAGAAAGAATTATCCTCCCGTAAGTTATCTAAACGTCATGAAAATGTCTTTCGTCACCTGCCAAATGACCTGCTTTCTTTTATTTTCAAATTACATTTCTTCGGCGCAGAAGCTAAGTTAACCTTGGTTCAAAATATTTTAAATAAACATTATAATTTCTGATTCTATTAAAATAAGTATTGAAAAATGATAATTGATTTTTAAAAGAATATCAAAGTCAGGTTTTCATCTTTTTTATAAAATGGAAAAAAATGATTGAAAATGATGGATTATCTGTCCATTTTTTTGACAAAGAAAAACAATATTTTTAACGAAAACTTCAGACTAGGAACGATTAAAAAATGTAAAAAAATACCCCCCAAATACTTTGATCTTTCCTCTTTAATAATAATATGAACATTAGACGATAAAATTTTGTTTTCGTCAAGTTCGGCGTCTTTTTATTGTTAACGGCAAAGATTCTTACGGAATTTTTTCTATTTCTATATTTAAAGATTTTGGGTGGGGGTGGTAAGGTTAGAATACGTTTTATTTAACTACAATTATTTTCATAAATTTTACTTAAATAATATTTAAATATAAAAAAATTAACAATCGTAATATACATACTTATACTTGATATGTAAAAATAATTTTAATTACTGTAAGTAATTCTAATACATTTACTTCTTTTAAAAAAGAAATATAGTCTATTAAAGCTAACAGTGAAAATATTTTAAAGTTGTATTTAAAATTGTAGTTAAATAAAAAGAAATTCTAACCTTAACATCTTTTAAAATTGTAATTAAATAAAACGTCAAGCATAGAAATGGATATAATATAGGAACCAGTAATACTGAGAGCTGCAGAAAAACAACAATATCAAAACTTTTGATATAAGCACCAGTAAAAATAGGCTAGAGACAATAGGCTATTAAGTCTCAAAATATCCCCAAGGACAAATAGCCCAGTGGATAAAAGCGTTGGTTGATTGATTCAAAAGTGACTTGACCTAAAAAGTTGTGACTTCAGAGCAGAGTAAACAATTAAATTGGAGAGTTGAGATATGATGGGGAATTAACTAAAACTGAGACATGCAAAGGTATGGCACGTGGAACTAGAAAAGCCTACACCCGTAGACTTAATAAATATTTCATTTCGAAATTCCCAACAAATATTACTTGAAGGATTCCTGAACCTATAACGACTGAAACGTCGTGTATATGCCAACAGTTCGGGCAAGGCAAACAAAGTAAATCAAGAAAACCATTAATTTAGTAATTTCGAAGCATTTGTTGGCATCATAGATGATATATATGGGATTGGAATATAATTTAAATCTATTTTTAATGAAGAAAATATTTAGATAGATTTACATATATATATATATTCAGATATATAAGTAATATTTTTCCGGTATTTTCACCATTTTGGAAACAGAATTTCGAAACCAAACTCACAGAATCTGAAATCTTTCTGAGTAGTGGACTATGTTAAATGGTCTTGCGGGTTTCAACAGAATTGAATTTATTCCCATCAAGAGATCTTTAAATTAGTAGGGCGGTTGTATTAGAACATCTTAGCGTAGCTGTCATGATTCCTGTCTGATTTACAAGAAAAGCGAGGACAAGATAATGCATTTTCTCTCTCACTCATGCTGGGCGGTCAATGTAACCAATTTAATACAATGTTGTCTCCCCCCCCTCTCTCTCTCTCTCTTCTCTCTCTCTCGCTATGTCATCTTCCGGCTGGTGATCGCTAGTCGTTTTTTTTTTGGTGCAGAAAATAAAAAGACATCATCAAAGGGGATTTTACTTAGCTATTTTATTTACGTTGATATATACATCTATAACAAACTGGTGGGGTTGTTCTGCATCCACTTAAAAGCAGTCTACATACACGAAGAGAAAACACATCTACATTGCTTGACGTTTAACTACAACTCCCCTAAAACCTTTGTATATCTCTAACATTGCTACGTTCGTTCAGTCAATCAAAATCAACTTCCTTTTTTTTGCCTTGTATCTGACTCCTAAAGTCAAACTGAGGAAGTTAGAGCAGAAATACACTTCTCTAAAAATAACAGCCTGCTAAACTATCATTTAACAAGGAGTTCTCCAGGTAGAATACGACTCTCTTCCTAATGGTAAATTTACTGATTGATCCAATGAAGGATATTTATTCTCTTAAATCAAAGCCTCATTTTGGGGAACCTACAACGATTTGTCACCCCAATCATACCAGATATACAACTTCGGCTTTTGTCGACTGCAGGCCATTTTTCTATAGTTAAATTGGCTTATATAATTTCACTAAACACCTTTCGCTATTTACTGTGGTAAATAATTCATTTTTTATTATTTGCTATCTTTCTTTTCAAAACGAGTCTTTTGAACAGATATAGAAAGCGTTCAATTATATTTTCCTGTTGAAGGTGTAAATATATTCTGCAGTTTGTGTTAGGCATATGTTATGCTTCAAGTCTCCTGATCATTAGGAAATATAATGTACTGGTTTCAAGTTATTTTCTCTATGTTTTTGAATGGGGAGTTAAATTTTTTTAGTTACGGTTACCAGGGCAAAAGAGTCGTGTCAAACTTAATATTTGAAATATAGCTGGAAGAGAAAAACATTTGTGAAAATAACCGCAATAAACCGAATTGTTAATCCCATATAACACAAAATAACAGGTTATCTCCCTTCACATCAAAAATTGTATAATTAATAATTGAAACTCATTTGTATTGGATGTTACATCTTTCAAATTCGCATATTTATAAATGGTTAGAAATGTTATTGCGTGTTGGTAGTTTTAAACAGTTTATCTCTTCTTTTTTTTGTTTACTTTTTAGATTTATATATTTTTCGAAAAGTTGAAATCAACCTTTATAATAAGTAACATATTCCTTCATACCAGTCCTTTTAAGTTAGGTTGCAAAATAAGTGGCTTACATATGTAAATAGGTAATTCATATTTACTGTTATGGGGTCCACCCCTTTTTCATATGTGGACTCTACCAGTGTTACTTGGATTTATTGACGTTAAATACCCAGAGTTAGACAGTCAGTGAGTCAGTAGTCGGATAGTGAGAGGGCAGTCGGAAAGAGAGAGAGAGAGAATATACGAACGGAGATAGTGTGAGCTAGCCTCTTGTAGAAGTCAGTTACAAGCACGTAGACTCTAAGGAAGTCCTACTTCGAGACTGTATATATATATCTGTATTTGCTACTAACCGTGTTCCTGGATTTACTAACAGTATTACTCTTTGTATGATTGTGTAAATACATTTTATTTCTTATATTTAATTATTGCGTTTGTTCTTCATTGGAGACTGAATTCATCTCGGAATCCACAACATTTACATTTTGCATGCGGATCAATATCCTTATTTTTGTTGCTGTTAAGACAAAGTTTCGGTCGTTGGTACTATCGGGTGTGTATAGTCCGGGTAACCGACAGAGAATAACAAAGCACTATTAAATTAAGTTCTAGATGAAATATATCTAGACATGTGCAATGTAACGAGAAAATTCTACCCAAGTAGATTAAATAAAGGCTTCATTTTGGAATTCGCTGTAGGTTTCCTTGTATTGACATACACCTCATGAAGACCGGGGAGTACAACGGCTGAAATGTTATGAAAGGTGACAAAAGTCTGCAAGTATATAGTAAAAATAGTGATAACTCCTTATCCCAGAAATTGAAAGAGAAAAGCTAATTCATATCCATAATTTTCACAAATGGAAACGATATTTCGAACATTTAATGCATCTGTTTCGGTATTTAAAAATGTGATGAATAAATAAATTCTGTTTTAAATATCTAATGTGTAAAGAGGTGATATAACAATTCAAAAGCTAATATAGATTATATTCCTTCAAAATGTATGCAGGAGGCAAAGCAATGATAATAGTAACTACTAGCAGGAGAGCCCGGTGTTGCCCGGGGATGTAACAGTAAGAGATAGATCAAGTATCGACCATCATAAAGACTGAAAAATAAAATTGACAAAGATTAAGGTTGACGGACACGCATGTTTTAATTAGTTTGTTTTTTTTTACGAATTGGTCAAACCCAAACACAAACAAAAACATTGTTTTCAATCGTTATGAGTCTATCCATTGAATAGAATTTTATTATAAACAATTGTCTTGTAAATGGAATTTTTAAAGCATTCTGAATGTAAAAATAAAGAAAAAAGTGTGCAAGACAATAAGAAACACTACCTGCCAAAAACAAAAGTGAAGTTTTGTTGAAATCGGTTGAAAAATATAGGAAATCCGATCCCATATATAAACGAACACACACACAAACAACCTGGGTTTTATAAGTATAATTCGATATTTGTCCCCCTTTCATTCTTGCGAGAGAATCGTGTTTTACCGTGTTTTCAAATTGATTTCGTACCAAAACAATTGTGTTTTTCCAATTTTGGGCGCTGTCAGAACCACCGCAAGGTAATTTTACGTAGTCCTGTGAAGTTTTGTTGAAATCGGTGGAAAAATGTAAGAAATCCGATCCAATATATAAACGTACAGACACACACACTATCTGCGTTTTATAATAAGATGTAATATACCTAGAATATTGTAACAAAAATATACTTAAGTTCAGAGAGAAAGAATTACAAATGGGAAATAAATAACAAACCGAAATTCGTAAGATTGGATTTTTGGTTTATGACCTTTTGATATTGAAGAAAATGATTTTCTCTAATCTTGGTTAGAAATTCGCCTGGAAAAAATTCAAACAAAGCGTCTAACGAGTTTGGTCATTTTTCTTTGTTATATTATTTCAATTTCATGCATCTGTTTCTTTTAATTCAATACAATATGGACAGGAGTGTGATTTCTGGAATTCATAATCTACACAGCAGCCAAGACCGTCTAAAAAAAATTCACACAATTTTATACAATCTGGAATGTAATATAATTTCAAATGCATTTGCTAACAGGTGAAAACACCCCTTTTATTATAAAAATGAAATTGATAACTGCTTAATTCAGGCTAAACTATTTAGAATATCATAAATCATTACAGGTGTATTTAATTTATTCTAACAAAATAAAGCAAATGGGGAAGAATAACAATTTTAAAATATAACAATTCACATTTTACAATTATCAGTACAGCGACAGAAAAATTCTATAAAAAGTGATTGAGCAAATATATTGATACCGCGCCAACAATTTTTTCTTGCCAAAGAAAGTTAGAAATCAATGTCATGGTCAGATCAATATATATATATATATATATATAATTTGCACAAAGTACGTTTTTCCGAAAATTTTGCCAATTTCGGCGTTTGGACGTGACTTGGCTGATAATATAATTGGATAAATATATAGGTTAAAAGCTGCATTAAAAATCCTAGTTTTAAAAACAAACGTATTTATGAAATCAAATGTAAATTTGCTTGCAAATATTTCTCACCTCAAAATGAAAGTAAGCTTGTTTGAGTAGGAAATGATCTATTTCTATAGATCAACAAAATCTTTTTTTCTAATGAATATTTGTAATCAGAAATCAAATTTTCTTGACCCTATAAAGATTTAGTTATATACAAATTCAACACTGACCTTAATATTAAAAGTAAAGAAGAATAAGTCATTCATGAAATATCCATAGTATTCTAAGAATAATTCCTAGACCATGGCCAATTTTTGTCCCATTTGGGGAATGGTGGCGAACGAGTAATTTCCAACAGTCCTCCGCTAATATATATATATATATATATATATATATATATATATATATATATATATATACATATCTGTGTGTGTGTGTATGCTAACACTAATCAACAATAATTTCCATAAGCACGTCGTCTATGAACAGATAAATTAACCTTAACAAAATTTAGAAACAAATAAAGCTAAACATCTACGAGACGCAAACAAAAATAAACACTTTGCTTATTTTATCGTTAAAAAGGGCATTAATTATAAACAAAATTAAAAATCGAAAATATAATTGTTGTGTATTCCGTGAATGGAATCCTGCACAAATAAATAAACAACGACAGAAATTGAGATAGAAAAATAAAACAGACTTGAAGTGAAGATTAGTAGTCCAGGAATGCGGGTTAGTAGAAAGTGTATGTACAAGTCTCTGTAAGTAAAGCCGTAATCATATCTCTCTCTCTCTCTCTGGACTCTTGTATAACTCTCTGAGAACACACTGTGTCTGTCTCCTTATCTCTCAACCTGTCTCAACGTATCTCCACGTATCTCCACGTATCTCAATGTATCTCAACGCATCTCAATATTTAACATTCCCCCCACGAGGAATATATGTGGCACGAGGCCGAGTTTAAAGTGGGTTTCTTCGAGCCCGTAGGCTCAGCCAAAAAATATCCCATTTGAACCCGCATAAGCGGGTTCGGGAACTGTCTACCTCCCCGAACGAAACCTTGCCCTTCGCCAAAGCCTCGTCCGGGTTCCTCTCTGCCAAAGCAGACAGTTCAATAGACGTCGAGACTGTATCTCGACCTATCTCAACAGCAGATATTCTCTTTGTCAGTATAAGTATACTTTGGACGAGTCCATCTTATGTAAAACGGGGAGAGCTGCACAACAATAATAAATATAAAAGAATGATATAACCAATCGCTATTTATAACATACAGTGATACTAACAATCACCTATGATTTATTATCTACTACAAAAAATTTAATCTTAAATATTACCAAGCACAACAGGCCTCTTAAATCTCAATCATGTGAGATTTAATCTGCAACCGTAATAATAATAAAAAAAAATTAAATATTTACATTGCTTACGCATACACAGTATTCTACCGAACAGTTACCTTTCACCTCTCGAAATACTGCGCAATCCGAGTAAACATCGACCAGCACATCATGACCTACTAAAATAAAAGTATCAATGTGTTATGGGACTTTACCCATAATAATAATAATGGACTATTCCATACTTAATAAATACTGCGCCTCAAGAGTAGTTCAAGTCGAGTCAGTCAGTAGTTCAAGTCGAGTCAAGAGTCGAGTCAGAGGCAGTCCGAAACAGAGTCACGTTCAGACAATTACTGCTAGACATTGGAATAGTGATACTGGTCGAGACTACATTGTTCTCTCTACTAAACCTGATTGTTCATACTAACACTTCTACTTCTCTGTATATATTCCTGTTTGTAATATATCTGTGTTATTCCATATCCGTGTTCGAGTTCTTCTTTATTTGGTTCTACCTTGGACTATCACCGTGGTACAAGGAACCGGACCATAACAGACTATCACCGTGGTACAAGGAACCGGACCCTAACAGACTATCACCGTGGTACAAAAAATCGGACCATAGACTATCACCGTGCTACAAGGAATCGGACCATAACAGACTATCACCGTGCTACAAGGAATCGGACCATAACAGACTATCACCGTGCTATAAGGAATCGGACCCTAACAGACTATCACCGTGGTACAAGGAGTCGGACCATAACAGACTATCACCGTGCTACAAGGAATCGGACCATAACAGACTATCACCGTGCTATAAGGAATCGGACCATAACAGACTATCACCGTGCTACAAGGAGTCGGACCATAACAGACTATCACCGTGGTACAAGGAATCGGACCCTAACAGACTATCACCGTGGTACAAGGAATCGGACCCTAACAGACTATCACCGTGGTACAAGGAATCGGACCCTAACAGACTATCACCGTGGTACAAGGAATCGGACCCTAACAGACTATCACCGTGGTACAAGGAATCGGACCCTAACAGACTATCACCGTGGTACAAGGAATCGGACCCTAACAGACTATCACCGTGGTACAAGGAATCGGACCCTAACAGACTATCACCGTGCTACAAGGAGTCGGACCATAACAGACTATCACCGTGCTATAAGGAATCGGACCATAACAGACTATCACCGTGCTATAAGGAATCGGACCATAACAGACTATCACCGTGCTATAAGGAATCGGACCATAACAGACTATCACCGTGCTACAAGGAGTCGGACCATAACAGACTATCACCGTGCTATAAGGAATCGGACCATAACAGACTATCACCGTGCTATAAGGAATCGGACCATAACAGACTATCACCGTGCTATAAGGAATCGGACCATAACATAATGTAAGACAAATAATAATAGATAATACCAAATTAATCAACTGCCGTTAATGCACGGTAAATATGATAATACCTACATACTCTACAGCAGTCAATGCACTAAAAAACTTTAATATCCAGAAGTTATTTTTATACAAAATAAACAGGACATATTAAATAAAATATCATTCACCACAAGAGATGTCATCTTGAAGTCCATATAATATAATTAATGTGCACACATATGTTAGTATTATGAAAACGAATAAATAAATTACGGGATTAAGACAATAAATTGTATAAATAAATAACATTTTTTCTGTTGTTTCATTAGCAATAGTCATTGAAGATGTCACTCTAGTTCATTTCAAATGTTCAGCTTCCCAATGGTTACCAGGACACAGACAAAGAATTATAGCTTCTACACAAGAACTACATCGATTCTTGATCATGTCTGCGAAATTTGAAAGTACCTGATCAAAAATAACAAAATATAAACATCGGATAGTTTGTCCACAACTTCGAGAAAAATACTTCTTCGAAAATTGTAAATATAATAGAAAAATAAACAAATGTTTTTTTTTATCAAACGTATTTGAATAAATAATTACTGCCTAAATATAACTCATACTTACATCGTGGATAGATTGTTCTATTGCAATGCTTTTTTTTGTAGGTTATTTTGTTATTTAGGGTAGTACTAAGTGATTTTTTTTAGCGCCAGTCTTGGTATCGGATGAAGCATTGTCGTTTTTAAGATCAAGAGGATTCATTGTTTGAAATCATTTAAATCATTTATTTTGGAAAACTGTTGTACATGGCCGATAGATTCAAACATTTACGTACGAGCTTATCTTCACGCACGGCATCCATATTTATAGTTCAGCGGGGGCTATTTAAGATAATAATTTCTAATTCCTACGTTAACAGTTATTGTCGCATAATGCCGTTAAAAAAAAAAAACAACAACAAAAATAAAATCACCGAGCGAATCAGAAGCAAAAGCATTTCTTATCTTCGATTTTTTCTGTAATAAATAAATGATCAATACACCGAGGTATTTGAATCGGGGTACATACTTTACTGATTTCTTACCATTTTTGAGGAGGACGTGTTAATTATTACTAATTATAATAGGTTGCACACATTTTAAAATTAATACCGATGAATTATTATAAATTGTTGACATTATTTTTATCGTCTGCTCTGTGGTAATATCAGTTTATTTGTCCTTTCTCTCTTTTGCCTAAGGTTACTACTGTTTTGCAATTCCACAGAATAATCTCGTAACAGGAATGGTAGGGATTCCATATTCTAACAATGCCAAACACTTTAGCGACGTTAACAGTTCTACTTTCAATAATTATTACTCAACATTATGCATCATTCATATAATTTAAAATACTTTCTTATAATTCACAGATTTACCTTGGAGAACACGTTCTTGACCATATTTTTGGTAGCTACTCTAATCATACCTCCTTATTCCTTAAATAAAATTCTTTCAGGATGATTGCATTTGTAAAGTTTATTTGAAAATCATTTTTATTTTTTGGCGATGTCCAATATATTTATGACTTTCTTTTTTTGACCTTCCACTTGAGCATACTTGAAAATGATTCAATGAGAAGCTGGCGGAAATTACGTTTTAATCAAAGTCGCTGGAAAGGAAAGCTGAAAGTAAATGGAGTTTATCATTTTATATTACTGAATGGTAATTTCCTTTTATTAAAAAAGAACGATGATATTTTCAGGAGAGTTGCTTACAAAGAACACTCAAACGCCCCACTGATCATTTTCCTTTATTCCCCATTTAAAATTAAATATATTAACAAAAATAGAAATGAAAAAGTAAATCTTATAACAAAAAGCAAACTATCCAAATAATGTATCTGTGGTTAATAATTAAAAATCAATGATGCAGTGTGATGATAACTATTAACATGAAATCCTCAAGGTAAAATATCAGATGAAAAAGAATTCGGTTTTCAAATATTCACAGCAAATGCAAAAAAAAAAAAAAACAGCAATAGATAACAGTTAAATAATGTAAATAATAATAAAAAAACAATTTAGAAACTTATGATCAACATTATGTGTAGATACAATTCTAAACGAGAGGAAACAACATTTTACTTTGTATATATAAATAAAATTTTGTAAATTGCTAATGCACAGGGAATGGACAAAATAACTGGAAAATTTATTTAATATGGAGTTGTTTCTCCTTTAGCCTCACAGACAACTTTAATACGTCTAGGAATGGAATCATACAGCTTCCTGACTTCATGAAGAAGAATTTTCAGTCACTCTTCGATTAAAACCTTCTCCAGCTCTTGACGACACGACGGTGGAGGATAGCGGCTCGTAACTTGTTGCTCCAAAATGCACCACAAATGTTCAATAATATTGATATCTGGAGATTGGGGAGGACACTCCATGTATTCTAGCTCACTTTTAAGCTCTTCATACCAATTCTTAACCACTCGAACGGTAGGTATTGGAGAATTATCGTCTTGGAAGATGCAGTCACCATCAGTGAATAAAGTCTTGGCCATTGGATGAACATGATCTCCCAAAATGTTTAGGTAATCTTTGCTGTTGATTCTACCATGCAGGGCAACTATTGGATTGAGACATTTTCATGATATGGCGGCCCAAACTATCACTGATCCACTTCCATGCTTCTCTGTTGGAAGAAGGCAGTCAGGGTTGTAAGCTTCTTTGTGCTGCCTCCACATATAAAATCACCCTGAAGTTGGGAAAAGTGAAAAACTGAACTTGTTTGAGAATATGACTTGCTTCCATTGGTCTGAAGACCAGGCATTGTAATCTCTGCACCACTTCAACCTCTTTTGAATGTTGCAGCGACTCTTCCATGATATGCAGCCATATGGAGTTAATATGGAGCTCATATGGAGCTCATATGGAACTCATATGGAGCTCATATGGAGCTCATATGGAACTCACGGTGAACAGTTTTAGTAGAAACTGAACTATTCAGATGGTTATTCAACTCAGCAATCACTTTGGCCGCATTTGTCCGATGATTTTTTTGCCACATTGCGTTTCAATGCATGTCAGTCCCTGTCAGTAAGTTTGCAAATCCGGCCCGAATTGCTACGGCTGCTTGAGGTCTTGCCCTGTTTCACGAATTGCATCAGTATTCTTGATATGGTAGCTCTTGAAAAACGAAACAGTTCAGCAACCTTAGTGACCGAGGCTCCTGTCGTGGGAGCTCCAACAATTCGCTCTTTATCGAACTCGGAGAGGTCACGCATTTAGCTTAAATTTTATTAATTTCTAAAAATAAATAAAACAAAGATAGTAAATTAGATAAATAAACGTATTTAAAATAGATATAACTTGCAATTACGAAGCTTTAGTTAAAGTTCTTAATATAATAGGTCTTTGAAATATAGAAGTGGATTTAGTAACTGTTCCAATAATTTTTTCCAAACCCTGTATATGAGAATTCACTAAGATATCTTACAGTATTAATGTTTAAACGTTACTTTAAGTGGTAGCAACTCAAATACGTCTATCCACAAATGTTGAGAGTTATAAGAAATACCAATACACACACACATGTATATATGTATAATACATAAACGGATAATAGGAAGAGTTGAATTAGACCAGGAAACAGTAGTATTATAAAGTACCAATACACGTGTGAATAAAATAGAAATAAATTAAAAAGTAACATGTAGAGCTTTTAACATTAACAATTACAACATCAGTTGATTCCACTACCTTGGTTCAAGCTTACGGTATCCTCACACAATTTTTATCAATTGACCTGCCAATAATTTATTCAAAAAAATAATTAATGCTACATTATTTTAAAACATAAACAATCAAATGAACGACGTTGGGTGTGCGAAAAAAGAAAGGGGGAGTATGAGAAGAAAGAAGGAAAAAAGAAAACAAGAAGGAGGAGGAGGAGAAGAAAAGCAAGGGTATTATAAATGTATCGGTGTGAGATTAACTGAAATGGGCATACTTTTTTATCCAAGCTCATATGATATTAAGAATAATTTTTTTGTATAGATGAAACATTTCAAGATTTCAGATCTCTGGTACAAAAGGTTCTTTGGTTTTGGAAATGTCATTATTGCTAATTACTGCTGTTGTCAGAGATTGCAAATGTCATCTTGGTTGTTGTGAAGCTTTGCCTTTTTGAAAAAATTGCAATCGGATTTCTGCTGTTTTTTCTTTTAAATTCCACACATGGTTAGGTAGTTTGTGTGTGCGCGCCTCTATGTGTGTGTTGTGCGTGTGTGTGAGTGAGTTTTAGGGAGATTTTAAGTGTTTTAACCATTGCAGCTATATAGGATTAAAATGATTTATATCTATTTTTAGATGTGTTTTAGTATATACTCTATCCAATTTTGTTTCCATTTTGGGGGTTTAAGATTTTGTTCTGGTCCAAATTCCTTGTACCACGGTGATGGTCCAAGGTTAAAAGCAATGAAAGAATAACACGAACACAGGTATGGAATAAAAAGATATATTACAACAGAAATATAATACAAAGAAGTAGAATTATTAGTAGTGACTATCAGATTTGCTTAGAGTGAACTATGTTGTCTCGACAAGTATCACTATTCCAATGTCCTTACAATATGCTCTCAATTATCTCTCCTCGTCGCCGCTTGTTATGGTCCAAGTTCCTTGTGCCACGGTGATGGCCCAAAGTTAGAACCAATGAAAGAATAAAATGAACACAGGTATGGAATACAAAGATATATTACAACAAAAATATAATACATAGTCCATTATTATTATGGGTAAGTTCCCATAACAGATTTCATCACTTTTATTTCATCGCCTAAATTCTTATTGCACAAATTCTAACAATAAAGGTAAATATTGTAAGATCATGGATGCAAATTTACTGTGCAATAAATTTCGATTAAATCACCATTGTCGGAGTTAACTCCTCCTTCAGTTCGTAACCCTTTCACCAGGGGTCTCTCTTTCCTGGCTATAAATAGCCAATGACCCTTCGCATCGATCTCTTTTTTCCTTTCAGGCCTGTGCACCAACACCTCGAGGTAAATTTCTCTTATTCCTAGAGGATTTCAACTATCAACCTCGAAATGTAGTTGCTAACAAGGAATAGCGTGGAAACGCGCTAAAGCACAATACACACGTACGCACACACAGAATATTGACACACGTACGCACACACAGAATATTCACACACACTTCGTCCTTTGTACTGTTTCCATGTATTGTAACTTGTTATTAATATATATTTGCATATACATATATTATCGGTCTTGTTTTGTTTGCTTTCTTTACCTTCTTCTTTGGACTTAATCAAAGTCCAACTTTTTTATGTAGTTGGGCTCGGCGAGCAGGAGTATCTGAACCTTGCGTTTCTTCTACGTCTGACTTCTATCAACAACATAACAGCCACGCCATGAAACCTCAACAAACCGTAACCGCCACGGCCCACTACACCATGCATATATTTTCATTGTTTACTGTATTGTGCTAGACAATTATTTTCGCGCCCGAATATACTTTATCGGTGAGTCTCTCCTTCGTCCATGCTTAAGTGATTCTACAACATATGGTTTGTTGCTCCTGACAGATATTTACAGATCCTTCATAACATTCAAAGAATCTGCTGATCCTAACCTGACATCTCCAGTTTTAGACTCATTCACACCGCATTACTGAAGATTTCCGTCTACTTTACAGACCTTATGTTTAGATATAGCCACACGTTCTCTGCCAATATCTTATTTTCTTGCATTACTCTCACTGGAAAACCTATACTTGCTTTCCAGCCAAATTTGATCTTTAAAATTTACAATGCAATGCCGATCGCATTCTCTTGCTTTCCAAATGTCTCTCTCTATACAAGTATGTACGTATGAACAATAAAAATTGTTAAAAATTAAAATTTCAGAAGCAATGGTCTTTATATTAATATTTTTTTTAATTATTTTTTTAGGCTCCTCGACAAGTTTCGGCCAACATGGCCATCATCAGGAAAACAATCATACCTGATAGTAGCAGTGAACTACATGGGAAAATGACAGTATCTGAGGAAAGTGAACTTAGACTGTAGTTTTAAATTCTTTTATAGTTAATATTTGGACAGGTCAGGGAATGTTTAAACATCTTTTTTTAAATAGATTCATGATTCTCAGATTTATCTCTTTGGTAATTTTGACAGCTTTATTGGTTGCTAGAAAGGGGTTTGTGTGTCTTATGCATATGTTATTTTTTAAATTTTTAGGGAGTGTATGTAATGTGTGTATGTGCATATATTTGTGTATGTGTGAATGTGTTAATGGGACACCACTTTAAGTATGTTTATCTAGTGTGGATGAGGGTAGGGATATTAGGGGGAGTCAGCTTGAACTCTTTATGTCTGATATCATCTCCATTGTAGTAGCAAAAGTATACATTCATCTATGCAGAGATTATAATGTGTGAGATAAAAGATTGGTGGGTGTTATCTATAGGATTATATGTTAAATCTATTTGTGTTGTTTAGTTTATTATTAAATCCGTCTCGACAAATAATTTTGAGGCGCAAAATCCATTTGTTTTCATGCTGTGCTAGTATTTTCATAACTTTGTTTTTTACTCTATTTCTATTCTTTCAATAGTAGTGAATTTTACATGGTTATTAAAGCCAGGTTTTTACGGACAGAAATGTTGTTCTGCAGGTAATGAATTCTCGCGAGGAGCCAACTTGATCTGATTTCGATAACTATTAATACTTTAGTAAGAGGGACCTTGAGATATTACCACATATTGTTTCAGAAATACTGTACATTCTAATAAGAAAATAATGTTATAACATCTACAGTGGTAGATTTTGAAGGTAGTGTTAGCAACTGAGAGAATGAATGAATTGGTGTGTATAATGTAGTTACAACATAGGCTCCTTTTCTTGTTATATGGTTGGGAAGTTCCTATAATGTTAATCCATTATTGTCTGAAAATTATTAGCACCTATGATGTCCTTGATGTACATTGGTCTACGATATGCTAAAAGTCCGGGCTCTTGAAACATTTTTTCGGACTTCTCTCTGCGTAAAAATTTCAATATTTATTTGTGCCCAGATTAAGCGTTTTTTATTGACACACGTTGTGAATTTTGAGGCGTTTTTGGGTGGGAAGATTTATAGACTAGGTAGTTGTGTGGATCGCTGATCTGAGTGTGTTGTGGCTTTTATAGTTTTCTGTTTTTATCGATACAGATAGGGATGTCTAGAACATTATCTTGTGGTAGAAATTAATGGAGTCATGTACTATGTGAGTTTCATTTTATAAAATTAGCTATTACTTAATGAAAAAATTTGGCAATGTGTACCAAAAATCGTTATTTCATTTCTTTGATTTAATAATCTTTGATTTTTCAGAAACCTAACAATATTTAACTTTTCATGTATGCACAAAGGACATGGGTCATTTAAAGATCTACACGTTCTTTTCTTTTTTATTAATTCCCATTTTACGGTTGGTGTTTTATTGGTTTATTTTAAATGCCACAAATATTTAAATAAGGACAACTAACATGTTTATATTTTATCATGGATATAATATTTTATGAATACATAACAAGATTCTAATATGTTAATTTTAACATTAACATAGATGAACTCAATTACTAAATAAATTAATTATATTACCTTAAGTCGGTACAAATAAAAAAAAACATATATTAAAAATGTGACTAAATAATATTTGAATGCCCCTTTTGAATAAAATCGTAATTGCCATCTATATAAAAATAATATAAAAAAAATAAACATAAAATTGCCATATGTATTGGTATTGAAACATAGACGAAATGCTGGAACTTAGACACTACCACAAACTTATACTTAAAAAAGGTAATTTGTATCAATAGACAGATGTACTTGAATAACTTCATAGCTACAATATATTTGATACATGAGTTTGCTAAATAGGGCACCTCGAGGCGGAGTAATGGTTAGCAAGCTTGTCTTGCTAGAACAGTTATGATTGAGTTGCGATTTCTATCCTCACTGGGTACCGCATACTTTTGGCCTTGTGCCACATCTAAACTACGCTTAGAAAATCAATAAATGAGTTTGCTAAATAAGTTAAATCTTAAACACGTATAATAAAAAAAAAAGATTGAATTTTCCTTAACTTCAAAATATAAAAATTTTCTGAACTTATAAATTAAGTAAATTAACTTCTAAAACGTTATTCTAAGCATCGCTTGATAATGGAATGGAATTTTGTATCCGAAGTTTAATTTTTATGATTGTATTTGTATTGCGATGATTATATATTAAAAAAAACAAAAAACAAAAAACAAAACAATAATATATATATTAGGTTGGTGCAAAAATAATGGCGTATTAATGTCGTTTTTTGACCTTAAAAATACGTCAAAAAACGACATTATGACGTCATTATTTTTGCACCAACCTAATATATATATATATATATATATATATATATATATATATATATATATATGCACGCACTCATCTAACCCCTGCCCTAACCCTAACCCTAACCCTACATTTCATTTTTAATTATTGTATATTTGGTCATTAGATTTTTTCTTTCTCTCATCCCAAAAGTAATCTACCCCATCTTGTATTTTTTCTTTTTCTAATTGATAATCTACCTGGTATTTGTGTGGTTAAATTTTAGTTTTGTATCGTTCATCATTTAGATTCCAATATTACCAGCCATCAGGATTTTGCATAAGTTTTTTTTTTTGTTTGTTTTTTTTTACCTTGCTGCTCTCTTGTTGGCCAACTGGTGATTCATTCATGATCGTAGGGATAGACCGTTAATATATCCCTTATCTCTTAATATACTTCATCTTTCTTCATGTCGTAGGCGATCAATCCTTTCTCCCTCCTCCTGTCTCTAGTAGCACTTAATACGTTGTTTTCTTTTTGCTATTTCTCCCAAACCTGTACTTCCATCCACTTGCTTAAGATCGTTATGTATGTCACGAGTTACTTTCCCTTGTCCCTCTTTCCCTCAATCTACCTTCTTCTGTATATCAAATTTTCCAAGACCTCCTTTCACATTATATGTCTCAATAATTTCAGTTACCTATTCTGATGCTAATTATACATTTCCTCTCCAAAACCTCATTGTTGCTCACATGTTGGGTCCATGTTATTTTTAGCATCATTCTGTAGAACCACAGCAATGTTGCCTCGTCGTCATCTTTGATAAATATTTGTTGCCGCAAAGGAGGACAGATATCACGTAGTATTTCAGTACCTTTTAGTACCACCGAAACACACCTGTCTCGTAATACTCTATATAACTTTTGGAATGCTTCTTTGGCCATCCGATTACATCTTTGTATCTCAGCGTCGCATTTAACGTTCTCTGTCAGAACAATTCCCAATGATTTAAATTTCCGCACCTGTTTGATTTTATTGGTCCAAACCTGTATTTTGGGCTCATTCTGTCTACTTGTAGTTTATTTGTAGTCCCTTCTTCTCGCTCTCCTTCGCTACAATCTGTTTGTGGTTTTGTAATTTCATTTTCGTGTCTGCTATCAGCACTGTGTCATCAGCGTATCTTATATTGTTAAGATTTTAGCCGACAATGATAAATCATTATAGGGTTTCCAGTTCTCTCAGAACTGCTTCGCTGTAAGAATATCGTTTATACTTCACATGGTTAAAAAGTTATGTGGGTCGCAGATCCGTTCTCCAAATTACCGGAATGTACATTCTTTTATATAACTTAAATTGAATTCTTCCACAAGACTGTTTTGAAAGTTCTGAGGTAGTTTTGTGCCATTTTTAATTATTTGTTGATTTCCTATTGGTTATTTCCACTGACCTAAGTTTACAATTAATTTTTTTGGTTTTCTTTTTTTTAATAGGAGATGGTAGGCCTTCTTATAGCCCGGTTCATACTCCTTCACCTTCTCTTGAACAGGACTACAAACTTATCCCTTGTTTCCTTTTTAGAAAGGGGATCCCGGTTCTTTTCCATTTCTAAGGGTTTATTATTGGTGCGGTCATGAAGTTTTTGTTATGTATGTGCATGGTGGCAACGTCTATTAATCGGAGAATTCTGGGTTGGCAATTTCCTGGTTGCTGCTTCCTGATATGTAGATATAATTAAGAACTCTTGTGTAACGTCTTAAGAGACTTCTGTGATCAAGAGTCGCATAACGTCGGGGTTCTTACAATACCATGTCGCGCTTGGACAGAAGTTCCTGCAAGCAACTCTGGAGTCTACACAATGTTGCAATCTGCATCAGTTCCCAAGGCCTTGTGCCACATTTGATCCCCGTGGGTGGATTTATAAATACCATCTGCAGCATTTCCTTTTCCACATATATTACACTGGCAGCATGGCCCGGCGTTGCCCGTGCTTGATTCAAAAGTCGTAAGACTCATACAGCAATCACTAGCACTTTACTTGAAATATTTTTGCTCTTCCTTGCCTTTAAAGGAGTGCCCTTTTCCGTGCTGATGTTGCTACATGCCTTACTTCTTGCCTATCTCACACTGCGAATTTTTCTAAGCTCTATACTAAACATTAAATCTGTTACGAAAAAAAAATTAAACAAAATGAAAACAAAACGGTCAGCTTTAAAAAAAAATACTCGTAACTGGAAAAACCGAATGAAAAAAGAATGTTAACAACGAATACTTTTTCACAACTAACCCAGTTCTGCGGAATCAGAATCAACGTTGAGTTTAAGCAAGCGAATGAGCCAATTGGAGTAAAGTGCCATGCAGATTTAAATTTTTCCCACTTGTGACGAATGCAGCTATCGATTTTTTTGCATGCTAGTTAACATTCGTGTCAGTCAGCTGTTGGCTCTCACGCTGGCCAATAGAATCTTCTTGCATGTTCGTGGCAGCCAGCTATTGCCTCTCATTCTTGCCAGTACAAAATGGCTGTAAACTACATGAAAACTGCCGTAGAAGCATGAAAAAATCGATTATTTCCACTATCGATGGAAGTTGGGAAATGCAAAGTCGGTCTTGGCCTTCCCGCTAACTTGGAGCATATGCATGTAAATTTTGGTGCAAATCCGTCGAAAATTGCGGCCGTGCATTCGTTACACACACACATTCTGCCTTTAATAGATAGAGATTAGACGACCGACTGCTACTACTACACTAGTCCTTTTCCTTACTAAATTAACATACTATGACTATAAGCAACTAAAAATATACAACTAAACCAACACAGCAAAAACACCTAAACCCCTCAACCTTTCCTACACAAACATTCGTGGTGTTCACACCTTCTTTTGCAATATGGAATCGTTCATCTTCAAAAACCTCTCCGGAGTTCCTAGCTCTCTACCAAACTAATCAACTCTCTCCTCTGATTTCTTGTTTCCGCGCTACTTTCCTCTATTTAGGAAAAACTCAAATTGCATATGCATGGCCTGGGAATTTATGTCCGAGAACATTATGACTATTTTCTAAGCGTAGCTTAGATGTGACAAAAGGCCGAAAGCATGCGACACATAATGAGGATCGAACTCACTTTTCAGTCGTAACTGATCAAGCGAGACAAGCTTGCTAACAATTACACCACGCCAAGTGCCCATATGTAGTTATTTTCCATGTGTAGCTTAAATGTGGCACAAGGCCGAAAGTAGGGGGCACTCAGTGACAATCGAACGCACTACTCAGTAGTGATTTATAGTGAGACAAGCTTGTTAACCATAACAATTTTTAACTTTACTCGGAAATTCTCTTCCAACTCAACACTCGACATCTTTGGAGAATTCACACATGATTTCACCGGTAGAAGTGAGGCTCTACTGAGTGCTATGCGCATAAACCCGTCACTGGTCTCAGACATCATTTTTAGATTAGACTCACATAATGCAAGTAGAGGTGTCTTGATCCCAGTCGTCGTTCTAAAGAAATTTGCTCCTGATCAGGATCCAGTTCCCATTAAATTCTACAACAATTACTTAGCTGCTTCCTGCTTTGTTGGAAGTCCTGCTCTATAGGTGCTGTTTCTAGGTAATCTGAAGAACGTTTGGACCCCTGTAATTATTAACCAATTTGTATCCTACCACATTTAGACAAAGTATTCGAAGCTTTAGTCAATGCTGAAGTGGTTTAGCATCTTACCTCTCATGACCTACGCTCTTACAAACAATATGGCTTCCGTTTTGCCAGTTCTAATTCTGATGTAATAACGGCCATCACTGAATATGCATATCAAGCTATTGCTGATAACGGCTTTAGATGTCTCGAAGGCGTTTGAAAGGTTTCGGCACCCTGGTCTTCTACATAAACTCCAGGGTTATAGTATAACAGGACTACTGTTGAATTTAATCGAGTCCTTCCTATAAAATCGTGAAATGAAGGTCATTTTGAACAGGCTCGCTTCCAGATCCTTTCACACAAACGCCGGTGTCCCCCAAGGCTCTATCCTGGACCATACGCTATTTCCAATCTTCATCAATGATCTTCCTGATGTTATTAGTTCCGACCTCGATATTTATGCAGATTGGATTACCACATCTCGATAGCAAATCCGTCAGGACTGGCTGGGGCTCTTGAAAAAGATCTCTAATCAGTGGTTAACTGGGACAGAAAACGGCTATAAAATTTTCATGCCACAAAGAAGAAACTTATCTCATTTAACCATCATAGAAAAACTTTCCTGTCCGTCATCATCATGGCTAACGCCAGACACCTGGAGAGCAACACACTGCGCCTTCTTGGCTTCACTTTTTCAGTTGACCTGAAGTGGATCAATAGCTGCATCTTCTGCAAGGAAATCTGGGTCACTGCGTCGTGCCAGAATTTTTATTTCACGTAAGAGTCCATCTTGCATATTTATAAGTCGACCATTCATCCGTGCCAATATTGAATATGTTGCCAGAGCTTCACTGGTGCTCCTACTATTCATCCCAAAGAATTTTCTACATTGTATTCCAACCTGACTTGGCAAGTTGACTTCAGTCACTTTCTCATCAACGGGACGTGGCTATTCTCTGTCTTTTCTACAAATATTTTCATGACAACTGTTCTGATGAGCTTTTTCCCTGGTGAACTGACTATATGAATTTAAGCGTGATACTTGATTAACATCAAAGTCCCACCCATTTTCTATTGAAATACCTAAATATATCCGCCATTTCAACTCTAGTTTTTTTTTCGCAATTCTCGCCTGTGGACCTGCCTTCTGTTTAAATGCTTCCCTGATAATTGCTATCATCAAAATCTTAAATGCAATGTCAAATGCCATTTTCTATTTTCCGGAATACCGTACATTCATCTTTTATCCTTTACTCAGTACACCCTCTACACAGTTATTTCGCTGACTTTCACACTCTGTAATTGCGTTCGAGTGGCATTCCTGCCTTGTTTGGGGTGAAATGATCACACACACAAACAGAAACACACACACATATATATACATAATTATTTATTTAAAAATTATGACATAAATATGTTATATAATCACTACAAAAATAGCCATTTTGTTTCAACATCTCCAGTGTCTTATCAAGTGATGATGTTGAATGTAGAATATATATATATATATATATATATATATATATATATATATATATATATATAAAGTTTATGACAAATTAGGTAATCCGTATCGGTAAACCTAAGGAGGATAAAATCCAGAGAGCTCAATGTAACTTCAGAGCAAATAATTTAAATAAAAACAGACCACTTTAAGGTTCCATATAATAAATTATTTCACCAGAGCCCTTTTAAAGGACTGCAGATCATCAGACTTTGAAAAGAAAATTTACACATTTTGACGGGCCGTATTAAACATATGTAAATTAACGAAGTGAGGAAGTGTGGGGATGAGAGAAGACATAGTGAGTTATATATATATATATATATATATATATATATATATATATATATATATATATATATATGACTGTACTCTTCATTGGGTTACTTGGTAGTGTGCCTTCTAGAACTTACTTGTGTAAAATTATGTGCCTCATCAGTTCAGAATTTTATCTGCAAATCATTTAACAAACAACCTTTTGTTTGTTGTCATGATGATGACGCAGCTTCGTATACTGAGATTAGTTTTGGTTGTCATCATGACCATTCAGTTCGCTTACATAAGCTTCCCTCAACACCAGAAAGCGCACACGTTTCAAAGTCTAAATATTGATCTGGTAATCAGAGTTAATGCCTCTTCGGAGATCACGCGTGATCTGAGAAGACTGAGATATTCGTCCTCAAATGCATCTCAACCTTCTCTAATCACGAGGCTTTAGTCTGTTGGATTATAGCCAGTTCTCCACAATCCTGCGCATCCATGTGTAAGTCTTACAGATTATCCTTCAGGTTATCTTTAAAGCTTTTTCCTACTCTTATGTTGTGGAGCGAGTTCTTTCTTCATTTCCAAATTGTTTGGAAATCTTGTAAACTTCCTTTTAAAATCGTATCCTGCTCTTCGAATATGCTCAAGTGCTGTTATTCGTTCAATGCTGTAGCATCCGTATCTTTTTGGACAACGGTTTCTGTTATTTTAATATTTATATCTACACGGAGCACATAACCCTTGTCTGCCTCAGGATAATAATTATCCTCAAAGTATTTTAAGCACCTTAAAAACGATCCGCTATGTGTTGGTAGTCTTCCTACGTGTACTCTCTAAAGTGTGTATCATTCAGTATATAGCAAATCCTGCATCAGTCAATCAACCTTTTTGTATATGATATTTCCCCTTCCGAAATTGAACACGCTTCCTTATGATTTAATTCTCAGCGGATCTTGTGCCTCACTGTCCTTGAAGGCAGACATGCGATAAGAGCCCAGCAAAGTTAACCGATAAAAGATTTGATACAAGAATATCGCCTTGTTTTGCCACATTGACCATTGTTCTCATCTGGAAGTCAGCTTTTTATGTGAATCAAGCCTTCATATTAGTGTGTAGCAGTTTCACTAAATTGACAAAAGTGGGAGGAAAATCTTAACAAGAATACATCACAAGGCATCATGAGTTACGGTGACAAAACTTTGGACAAATCCAAAATCACTGGTACAATGATACTTTCTTTCACATTGTTTACATATCTATATAATTTCATATATACGCCCTCTCTAATCTGTATTTAGAGTTCTACCATTTAAAATTATTTAGTCTGAATATTTCCGAATTCTGATGCTCTGATAGTATTTGTCATCTTATACAATATATTTTCTATTTTTTATGTCGATTGACTTTTATTAAATCACAAAATCTATTTTATATTATATCAATTTGTGTCATTTCTTTCATTCACATTTTACTTACGCATTCTTTTCTTGAAATACGTTTTTTTTGTCTTCCTCTCATTATCTTCCATTTTCTTCTTTCATTTTTATCTTGTTTCTGTTTATTATTTCGCTTTATTTAATTTTATTTTTTATTTTCGTCCTTTTTGTTTCTGATTTATTTCCCTCTACTTTCATTTTGCATTTCTTTTTCTATAATTTTGCAAATGTCGTTTAATTTCCCTCTCAATATTATTCTTTGTCTTGTTTGTTCCATTTTCCTCTTTACTTATTTTCATTTAACCTTTAGTAAAATCGACTTTCTACGTTTTGTTTTCAAGCAGACGTAACAAACTTTTATCTAATTGTTTTTACGCACCCTGAATTCTTAGTGTCCACATTCAATCAATTACAAAACAATGTATTTATTATTTCGAAGCTTTGAGCTAAATACGAATGTCCATTTACTCTGACAAACTTCACCTCTTCCTTTTCAATTACAGATGCATTTGCAGTCTTCTTGAATAATCAACAGATATAAGAAATGTTTATAGATATTTTCCCCACTTTTCGTTCTTGATGTTTCACCACATTTTCTCTTTTCTCTATCTCACAATTTCGTTTTATTTTTACCACTCATTAATATGATCCACCTTTACTCAATTTCTCTTTCTCAGCTTTAATTTAAAGAATCGATATATCAGTTTAAAAAACATACCGTCTCGAATCAAAAATTCAAATCATACCTCGATTCTTAATGATAATTTTTACAAATGATACTAATTAGGCACACGATTTTTTTGGTTATGCAATAGCAGATAACGTTAAAATTTTAAATTTGGTTGTTATTTTTCCACAATATTCGTGTATTATTATCATTTCCGCAGACATCAGGTGGAAACTGGGTACCTGTTAATTTCTAAGAAATTCATTTGCACTTTTAAATTTTATCATCGCATTAACAGCAGCATTAAACTATTGAATATCACAAGAAAGCAAATGGCAGTCATTTTGACACTATATTCGGACTATTGTCCTAGTCTTTATCGTTGTTATCCCAACATTTGGGCCGATGTGCCCTCCGGCCTTCCTCAAGTGTATATCTGTCTCTGTAGCCTAAAGGGGAATTCTGAACTGAACCCTTCATTTTATATACTATTAATGACAGTTTCCTTCAACAGCTTATGTATAGAGATATTTTCTTGTTTTTATTTAGTACTGTTCACTTATTGCTTGCATATTGAAACTCGGTGCAATTAAACACAGCTAGAAAAGAGATAGAAATTATGAACAGACACAATGTCACCAAATTCACAAACCACCAATTTTACCCACTAGGCCATTGCGTAAATGTGACACCCAGTGAAACGAAAAGAGTCTACCAATTCAGAATTCCCTGTAGCTAACCCAGATTTATATACATATGGCGAAGTCAGTAGGCCACAGCGGCCGAATCGTTGTGACAAAACCAAAGGTGGGTGCAATCGTTGGAACATAAATATTGTAAATAATAATAATAATAATAATAATAATCCACCCAGACCCGGTTACGAAGATAGGACCTGTTACAATTCTATGGGACTACACAATGCACAATGAAAAAACAATCAAAGCCAACCGCCCAGATATTGTTATTAAAGACCACAAACAAAAAATTGCCTCCTTATTGATATGGCAGTGCCTGCTGACTGCAATGTATCTTTGAAGATATTAAAAAAGCTGTCAAAATACAAGGACCTTGAAATAGAAATATAAAAAATGTGGCGTATGGGAACATCAACAATCCCTGTTGTAGTTGGAGCCCTAGGACTGCTTGGAAAAGATTGCAGTAGACTAATTGAAGGGATTCCTGGAAGTCCATGCCTCAAGGAGATACAAAAAATTGTTCTGACAAGTACGGCCCACACTTTAAGAAGGGCTTTATCTATGTAATATTTTTTGTCATGATGCCATTTCTAACCTTAGGTCCCTAATATAATAAAAATAATAATAATAATAATAGTAAACTAATTGAAGGGGGAGTCCCAAGGAGAAAAAAATTGTTCTGACAAGTACGGCCCACACTTTACGAAAACGTCATGATGAAATCAAACCTGAAAGAAAATGTAAATCAGAAATCAAAGAAAATAATAATAATAATAATAATAATAATAATAATAATAGTAAACTAATTGAAGGGATTCCTGGAAGTCCATGCCTCAAGGAGATACAAAAAATTGTTCTGACAAGTACGGCCCACACTTTACGAAGGGCTTTATCTATGTAATATTTTTTGTCATGATGCCATTTCTAACCTTAGGTCCCTGGGCGGGACCCGGAAAGAAATGTGTAAACGTCAGAAATCAAAGAAAATAATAATAATAATAATAATAATAATAATAATAATAATAATAATAATTCCTCATTATACAAATTCAGACAGAAAGAACAGCCTTTCATTAATATACTTTCGATACAAGCAGTGACCGCTGGTTTTATGCGGGTTAAGTCCTCTTTGTTTGATTTGTTTCTATCCTATTTCATCCTCCCCAGTTATGCAAATTTGAAACTCATTATTTCCGTTGAATATTTTTAAGCTCAAAAGTCATGTCATTCGTTTCAATAATAAAATTATTTCTTTAAATACACACAATACAAATAATTATCAATTATTCCAACATTAATTACCACGATATATTCTTTTCTTTCATTTCCACTCAGTTTGAGATATAAAGATTGAACTCATTTCACTTTTATGACAGTAGATGTCTTAATAAGCAATTTAACTAGAGAATGTTTCAAAGAACAATATTCTCATTATAACTGTCTTGAAAATAAAAGATACCGAAAAGGCAAAACAGCATTTTAAAATTTTATATTGTTAAGATTGTGATCTTCAATAAAGTACCCTGGCAGGACATTTAATTCTCTCAGAATTGTCTTGGTATATAGGTTGAATAATTCCGGTTAGAAGACACATCTTTGTTTTACACCATTTTCTATTATTGTATATCTGCTGAACCCATTTTCTCTACGAGGGGGTTTGCTGGCAGTATATATTCTTGATTATTCTGTCTTTCCAGAATATGTCAAGTTTGCTGAGATGCTCTAACAGACCTTTGCAACATAAGTTGTCAAACGCCTTTGTGTAGACCATAAAACACAGGTACGCATCATTTTGCCTTTACGTAAAACACAGGAGAGAAATAATTGAGTCGTAGTCATAGCAAGTACGCGTAAATATTCTGAGTTTTTTACCCGTTAGGGGGAGCAAATCTTAAAACACGTGGCTGTTTAATGATAATATCAGGTAAGAACATTTTTATCTACAAAAATTTTATGATTAAAACATTTTATAAATTATAAATTTTAAAACTTTAACAATTCTTCTAAGAATTCATTATTCACGGAAGTATTTTTTACCTTGAAGCAATGAGAAAATAAATTAATTTTCTAATTAGATAATGTGTTATTTTTATTAGATTTTTTTGTGTTACGATTCAGAGCAGCTAACAGGGGGTCATGTTTGCAAAGAAAAATTGCTGATTTAAATTCTCCAAGGGTTTCTGACCTGAAACATTTTGGGTCGATTGCATTACTCGGTTGTTGACGTTACAAATTGTGCGTCTGAAAAACAACGCTTTTATCGCGGTGGCCATGTTTCTCGGCGTTTTGGCTTAGATCAAAGTATAGTAAATATTATCATCAGCATAATCTGATTCACTCTTTCTTCATTTCTATTCTCCCTGCCTTGCCACATAATATCTTTTGCCCTTTTTCTACGCTACCAAAAACACGAGATTGTACATTATTTATAAAGTATAAGCAGGGCGTAAATATGAGCAAATGATAATAATAATAAGTACAATTATAAAAGGATTATATATCGATTTCTGTTGAATATTCATTTTTTCCAGAGACCCAAGTGTGTTAGCTCTGGTATTAATATATTTTTGTTTGTGTTTCTTAAGACATGGGCGATATGTTATTGTGTCATTGAGTCTATCAAAACATTTTCAAATCACGCACATGACCACAGTCACAGCTGGAATTGCAAATGTATTTATGTGCCACATGTTTGAAATTCTACTTCAAGATCATAGTATGCTAAAATCATTTTCGAAAATATTGAAATCTCTATGAGAGTCTGTAGGAACAACCATGTCAATAAATAAGCACTTTCTGAATTGAGTTTGCGCACTACACTGGCGTATTCCGTCTTATGTTTCAATTATACAAAATTATCATACACCTTTATTTTCTGAAGAAGTTAAAATTGTTTAGCTGTGAGCTTTTCTCAGCAGTGTCTGTAGACGTTCAGGAATGGAAAATTATTTGCTGCGTATTCGTAGGACTGTCTCAAGTTATTAAAATGAGTGCACGGTGTCTTGCAAAATCATTTTAATTAACTATAAAACTTTTTTTTTATATTAACATCATGGGTTAATCTACTGGCGAAATAAAGAGGAACGTTGTAATATTGAAGCGAAGAATGATTCAACAAGATATTCAGGCGGATGCCAATTTCAAAAATGTGTTCAAAACACACGAAAGACTTTTGCTAGTACTGGAAAATTCTAAGTGCAAGTTAAACCAGAATACCACAAAGTTAGACAAGAGAAATGAAAGGAAGATTCTCAGGCCGCAATGCAAATTTAGCATTGAGAAAAATCTGGACCTTGTTCCATCCAATGTCATATAGCAATTATTTAGGGCAAATGCAGCAATACACATTAATAAATCCATAATCTGACGCTTTGTAATGTCTCTATAATAAAGATATTAAAGAAATAATCTCAAGCAAAAAGCTGAAATTTTTGTTGATGGCTCAGTATATTTGCATTTATTTTGTGAGTATTACGATGTTAAAAATGTTATAACCTCCTCCAAGTCGCAAGAACGAAAGTTCTTTTCTAGCCCTGAAAGATTGTAAATTATATTGAAAATGCATACTGCTAATTGACATCGATTTGAAGGTCAATTTAATAAAAATAATTAATTCAATGAATTGTATCTTAGTAGTTAACATTTATTGTTCTTTCTATGTGTAAACTGCCATGGTGTGGTTATATAATCTATGTAACCAGGTACGGGTTTTGTTTATGCAGTTAAGTTTAATAGTTTACTTCTTATAAAGTCGTCTGTATCCCAGTGCAGATATTGGCCCACCCTACCATGTTCAGTTTTTTACTCGTTTGAAGTTAATTCCAGGAAATTTGATACTAGACGACCCATTTATTTCTTATTATTTGATACATGAGTATATTTTATATATTTATTTTTCGTACACGTTAAACATTTCTCTTAGATTCATATAATTATTTTTAAAGTTTATAGACCAGAAAATTTTATAATACGCTGGGTCTTAATTGTTCCTTGTTGGATACATTTTCAATGACAGTGTTTTCTGTTAGTATTGTTAAAAGACTAAGTTTCTAAACTAGTGTGGGTTGAGAACTTTTCAGCAACACATTGCATTTTTTAAATTTTAATTGCTATTTTGATAATTATTTCAATTTATTTCTCTCTCTCGTTCTCTTTTTAAACATACTCTAATCATGCAGTGATTCACAGACGGTTTTTTATCACTACTTTTTTTCCGTGAGTCGATTGAACGTGATAACTGATACAGTCCAAATTGTCTTGACTCAAAGACATCAGTCATATTTGTGTAATATTAAGTACCTTAAAGTAGACAAAATATAAATAAAATAGAAAAATATATTTCAACCCCGAAATTTCCTCCCATTCTATCTGCATGTCTCTCAGAGGGCGGGGGGCTTGGATTATGTATACAAAGCCGGTTGAAAACCAGGTGCTGTAAGATTGGGTGTGCGGGTAGTCTAATGGTTAAGAGCTCGCATTTGGAAATCGTAGAGCAGATTTTTACTTCCAATCGTGTTAATTATATATCAATTATGCGCAAATAACCTGGGAAATAATATGAACGGACATCTTTTTCTGCTAGCTTTGGGTTCATTTGTAAGACCATTGCCAGTCAATCAGTATTATATACAAGGAATGTTTACTTTATATGAATATTTACGGACTATAAATAACCTGCAAAATGTTGCTAAGTCGTAAGAAACATATCAGTCAATCAAACCCGTAACTGTCCTCACTAGCACTACTCATCGTTAGCTAATTATTTCATTCATCATTGTTTAATTTTTTTTCTTGATTTTTATTACATATACACCAGTTCATTTTTTTCTCACGTTCTCCCACCTAAATACCTGTTCGATTTTTTTACGGACAGCAGCAATCGAATTATCTTTTTTATTTTCTTCTCTCCAATTAATAATATTTATGCAATATTGTTAGATTATGTTTTCTTTTTAAATGTTAGCATTCGCTATATTCAATGAATATGTGCCAGAACAAGGCTAGCCGTTTACTTATTGCGAAAATCAGAACCAGAATAAGTTGGGAAAGAGACACACATCAATAAAAACAAAACAGCTCTCCAGTTCGTGCGATTCAATAAAGACACACAAAGGCCGAGCGGACTCGATGAAATTAGTATTGGCCGTATTTAATGGGTGCACACAGCTGGGACCATTTTCTTTGATTGAACAATTTGTTCCCATTGTCGTCCGTCTGATTATTTACGTCAATAGGCGCCTTCGTCTGTCAAATGCAAGAAAGGCTCATTCAACACACCCTGTACTTAAGAGATTAACATACATGGGTAAGACCTCAAGCTTTTTAAACGAAAGATAGGTATTTAATGAAAAGTAATAATAAAGGACATTAAAAAACATTTTTTTATCAGATACGTCGATTAATTCTTTATAAGTGATTTGTGAAATGATCATATGTTTCATTGTTTTGTGACCGTTTATTAATAGCATGCGAGTAGGTTTCTTGAGTAATATTACTATTTGTAGTGATATAATGATTTTCCAAGCGTATTTCCCTGTTGAAATATCTAGATAGAGTACTATGTTAACAATTCCTTCTATTGCATTTCCGGCTTGTGGAAGTTTCTTCCGGTTTATTGATTCCAAGTCAACTTTGATCTTCAAAAGATTAAGGACAATGTCAATTGTTATCTTCAATCTTCTTAATGCTTGTTCTTTTGTTCTCTCTCTCTTACACCCTGTAACTCGCCCCGTCTTCGTGGCTCTATTGAGTTGTTTGGGGTGAAATGATAAAAAAACGCTTAGTATACGGTAACCACTGCAGGTTGAACCAACTATAAGGTTGTAATCAGATTTAGCGAGACAAGCTTGCTAACCATGATGCCACGTTGAAGTGACATCGTTTTTAGCATTATGATAAAAATTAAATATAATGAAATCTTCTAAAGTGCTCTCTTATGGAAGGACAAAAATTGTTGCGCTTTCGTCAATTAATTTGCATGAGAGAATGCTAACTGTTTTAAATGTAAAGAGAAAATAATTTCAGCCATTTCCAGTCCTTTAGAGCAGACGACCATATTATAACAGGATATTGTTTAAACGTTCAGTTGCATGCTGAATTAGAGAGACTACTAATTAGATAATAATTATTAAAATTTTCAGGCGACCAGACTGAATGTTTAAGAAAAAAAATGAAAAAGGAATCGGTTTTAAATTTATGTTTTAAACAAATAAAACATAATTTTTGAACAGGTTCCAAGGAGAATTGAAACCAGAATTAACGAGAATAGATTCAGTAAAGTTGAGCCAAACCAACATTTTCAATCCTAATCAATTCAAAGTAAAAGAAATAGATATTATGTTGTCAGAGCTTCTCCACTCCTCAGAAATTATATTCTAAAGTTTATTCACATTATAAAATCTGTCAAAAACGTGTGCGTATGTTCTTATCTATTATGCTAGAAAAAAAGAATTTTAAAATTAATTCGGACCTTTCTTTACATTAGGATATCTGTCCAAAACTTGTATGGTCAGAAAAAAGTATGATCCAAACTAATTTATATTATTCTAAAAAAAAGAACAAATAATGCTTTTTTTATTAACCTCAAAGGTTGGAATTTGTTGATGTTGATCGTCCAGAAACACTATTAAATTTACAGATAGATATCTAGTAAGATTCTAAACAAAGAATATAGCATATGTCCTCGTAAATTAAGACGATTGAGTGAAGAAATTAGATAAATCGATGTAAATTTTTGAGGGAAGTCGTATACATAAAAGAGAAATCCCCAGGCCGATACACACACATAAGTGATATCGAAGTAGCAGTAGTCGTCAGACACAAGAAACACGCTCGAATTTTTGGTGAATTTAGCGAATACACGGACACAGGTATTAGAGTCAATTGTTCCTCTATTTTATAAACAATACTGCAAAAATTATTTGTTACCACCCGGTAAATAGTGAGATTATTTCTTTCCGTCGATAATAGAGATATTTTATTCATTAGTATTTCTTTATATTCAATAAAAATGTTGTTAGAGTTATCAACAGTGTTGTAAATTTTATTGAAGGATTTCTTATTACACTATGATTGCAGGACTATGCTGAGAGACAAGGTTTACGACGGCCGTAAGTTGAGAATTATTTCTTCTTAATTACGGTAGACAACATGTACAAACGGGTTCACAGAAGACTTCGCCGTCAATGCCAATGTCGTCGGATAATGGGGAACCGGAATCAAAATTATTGACATGAGACACCAACAACTAAGGATGGAAAAAAAAGGCTGATGAACAATAAGATCGATATTACTCAACAAAGCCAGTGACTAAGAGAAGGAAAAAAAACAGAGTGGTGTGTGAACTGAATTGATAAGTGAGCGTTACAATTTTGGGCGTTATTTATTGACAATTTGTAGTTACTCGAATAAAATATTTATTTTCAGAATTTAATGGTGATTAAGAGCACTTTTGACACAATGATGGTCACACTCTACAATCCCCGGAAGCCACTCAAGGTAGAGTGTTACAAAGGAGAATAAATTGTTTATTGGGATATGTGAAGAAGATGACGGTTAAAACTAGAGGTGAACATATTAATATTTTAGGGATCGATGACGCGTTATCTTTTATGTCGTTTTTACAGAAAAGGGTTCCTTGTGAAGAAACCTTTCGAGTGAAACCAAACTCTCACTAACTGAGTCTTAACATATTAATGGTCGTTCGTTAGAACATACATAGTATGGCGGATCTTAGCCACGAATGTTAGAACTGGTGAAAGTAAGGAATGTAGTACATCTGAAAATAGCAGAGCAGTGAGAGACTCGCGGCGTTTCATCTGTGAGGTATGGTTGTAGAGTAGAAAATAGTTTGTCACCGGAAGATACTTTTGGACTCGAGAATGCAAAATAAAGATCGGGCAGCTCCTATCTATCAGGTCATCCCATAAGTTCTGTCCGAATTTTAATTTTTTTAAAATGAACGAAATTTAGAGTATTTTATAATGTCTAATGGAGCTGAACATTATTTTTATGTTTAGATGCATTTCAACTGATCAAATTTTATTTCAGAGAACAATAAAATTAAATTTTGTTTGATTAAAACTCTGCTAACATGGAAGTACCCAAGAACCATTTGAGGCACATAATGCTTTATGAGTTCAAGAAAGGAAACTCAGCAGCCGAAGCGGCTAGAAACAATCACTCAGTTTATGGAGAGGAATGTGTGAATGAAAGAACTTGCAGAAGATGGTTTGCAAAATTCAAAGGTGGAGATTTCACCCTTGAAGATGAAGATCGAACCGGACGTCCAGTTGAGTTTGATGAAAAGCTTCTTGAAGCAGCCATTGAAGAAAATCCTGCTTTATCAGTTGAGGAATTGGCAATGCTTCTCAATTCAAACCATAGAACTGTTCATCGTCATCTTCAACAACTTGGAAATGTTCCTAAACATGGAAAATGGGTGCCTCATGAATTGTTTGAAAACAACCTCAAATCCCGAGTTGACATCTGCTCTTCTCTCCATTCTCGCCAACTTGTTTCACCTCTTTTGGATAGACTTGTGACTGGCGACGAAAAATGGATCTTTTATCGAAATGTTAAGCGTCGTAGACAGTGGCCTGGTAAAAGGGAAGGATCCCAGTCACAGCTGAGAACGGAACTTCATGGGCAAAAGGTTCTTATTTCAATCTGGTGGGATCGCCAAGGAATAATCCACTTTGAATTCCTACCACCTAATGCAACAATTAATGCCCAAATATACTGTCAGCAATTAGAGCGTTTGAACCAAGCTTTGAGAAAAAAAAAGACCTGCTCTAGTGAATTGAAAAGAGGTGATGTTTAATCAGGACAATGCGCGACGCCACACAGCAAAAAGCACGTCACAAAAGATCGAAGAACTTGGGAGAAAATTCCTCATCCCCCTTACACTTCCGATCTTGCTCCTTCAGACTACCATTTGTTTCATAGCTTACAGAATCATTTGGAATCATTTTGTAACACAGGAAGAGGTTAAAACTGACATTTGTGCGTTCTTCGAATCAAAGACAAAAGAATTTTACAGTAATGGAATTAATAAGCTTTTTAATAGATGGAAGGAAGTCATAGATAATCAGGGAAAATACATTGTTGATTGAATCTGTAATTAAATGTAACATTTGGTCACTTGTTTTCTTCATTCAAAATTCGGACAGAACATATGGGATGATCTGATATATATAGCAACATTACTTAATTTTCGGCTTGGTTTGGCTGTTGTATAGAGGTATTGTGATGATTCAGGTACTTATTGGAACGGTACAATTTACCGATATTTTCCAGATTCTTCACCGATGGATCGTATGTAAGTGTTCCATGAGATCTGGGTTGAATTTAAATTCCAATGAGCGCTCAATAAATGGGTTCCCCCTGAAGGAACATCCGTCTCATAAATGCAACATCATTTTCTTCATTATATTAACTGTTGTTTTTTTAAATAATTTTCCTGTGTGGATATTTAACATTTTCCTCTTCATTCACATACAATGGTCTTTGGCAATGTATAAAGCATGTTAAATATAAATGGTACAAATTTCAATTTCGGATTTTTTTCTATTAAGAATATTTCAGTTTCCTTCAGTGCTACTAATTTATCATCTCGATCCTTGCTATTTATCTCCGATAGTTTACAATGGAAAGACCAGCTTAGAGAAGACAATTCTATTGAATATCGAAGTCCTTGAGCAATATAGATTTTTAAAAAAATCAAGTGTATTTTGAGCTAATGATTATTATACCGTATTAGATGATCTTATTGCAGTTGCTTACAAATTTCACAGCCATTGCGTCTTCATCTAGTCATACAGATACTTTTATATTTGAACATTACATGAATCTGAAATGTGAAATCTTCACAGAAAGTATTTGCAAAACTATACGTATAATAATTATCGCACGAATATATATACTGTATAGTCAAGTGTCAAGTTAGTATGAGCAGCGACGAATGAAAACCTTTTTTTTTTAAATCTCCAAAGAGTAACAGGAGAGAACTTAAGACAGATTTACATTGTTATGCCAACTTTAATTCTTCGCTATCTGCTATGTATCACACGACACAGAAACATGATTGATGTGTGAAGTGTACCTTTTGCTATTAATGGTAAATATTTTTATACGTTTTTGTTTTGTTACAACATGGCCGGCCTGGCTCAATCTTGTGTTGTTCCCACGCTGGTCAGTACTGCTGTCAGTCAACTGATGATTATCTGTTTTTCGCTTTCTTTCTTCATCTTGTTCTGTCACACTTTTTTTTTCTTGATCACAGAGCACTGAAGATCGAATTTCGTCTGTAATTGAGCTTTTGGGCTTTTCTCTATTCCTTTCTTTCCCTTGGAATTGTGAAATCGTCCATTTTAAGATCTTATATCTGTCTTGCTAATGTTCTTAGTTGGACGATATATTCTGAGTTATTATTCAAAATCTACTAATTTAAGATTATATTTATATTGTGTTATAATACGTTAAATATGAAAAATATGATTTCAATTCCAAACATGAAATATATTTATTTTTATCATTATTATTATCATCATTAGTATTAGTATAACCATATTGATCGAAGCGAATAATCTAGATGTGCCTCACTCATTTCAAAATCATATCTCACCATCAACAAGTGGTAGACAGCAAAAACCTTAGGAAAATATTAAAATGAACCCAATCTCCCTTTGCTTTCACGGTAGATCGAATCAAAATATATGGATATTGATTGATGGATTGTGTGAAAAAGAATAGTGCAATCATCTTTTCATGGATTATCAAACTAAATTCATAAGTAACATTAATAGTATGATTAGTGTTTGGAGTGATTGACATAAAAGAAGAGTTAAGAATATTGTAATATTAATATACAAACATATATAGATATGTATATAGCATCAGTGTTCTCATAAGAGATATGTGTACGGATGCTGTAGTTAACACACCGTATATTTGATTTATTATTCAAAATCTACTAATTTAAGATTATATTTTGTTATAATATGTTAAATATGATTTCAATTCCAAACATAAAATAGAGTTATTTTTAACATTATTATTATCATTATTAGTATTAGTATAGCTATATTGATCGAAGCGAATAATCTAGATGTGCCTCACTCAATTTATTGAGAAATGTTAAAGCTACTGATGTCAGTATGAGATAAACGAAAAACGTTTATTTTATTTAAATATCAATCGTTTAAAAGCCTCATTTTAAATATCATATACAGTAATTATAATTACATTTTTACCTTCTTGATAATTTTATATTCAGTTATTACATGGGGAATTTGAGATTTTTCAATCCTAACATGTAAATAGTATTTTGAATATTTATTTCAGTATTCGAAGAATTAAATTGTCGTTTTTATTCAGATTATATTAAAATGGTATCAATGCCATAACTTTTCCATTCCTTGAACCTTTTGTGAAGATCGATTAACGTGATGAGAACATTGAACCTCGCACTTGGTTCGCAATCTGTATTCTGATAAGAATAAAATACAAGCTGAAGAAATAGTTTATCGAGGTACGCCCATCATTAACATCAATATTATCAGACGTTGCACATTATCCTAACGGAAATTATTTCACGCCTATTTCAAGACATAATCAGAACGTGTTCATACTTTCAATTCACGGACAGATTATCCTTGCCATTCTGCATTACATTTGCTATCAGGTGACCTAGTTCACAGTTATCGTTAGGATCTTCTCTTTCTTGAAATCGAAAGAAATCATCTTTGCCAGAAAAAATAACTCTACACATCTTTTGATGAAGTTTTACCTTTTTTTTAACACAGTCGATACGATCAGCCTCTTTCTCGCATCCACTTCCGAGTTAGATCGTACAGAACTCGGTCATGAGATGTTTAAAATGTAATGATTCTTTGTTCGCTCATTTTAGATGGAAACAAATGCCTCTATGTCAGGTTCTGAGGTTATCCACATTTCTAAGCAATATTATTATTCCACACATTTTAAAGGATAAGAAATAGAAAAGGCAGGAAATTATCTAGTAAAGAGTGTGTTACAAAAGACTTAAATTTAATTAATATATGATAATTTGAGAAAGGCATGGAAGTATAAAAGCCGTTAACAAATGAAGTGATGATTAACACAGGGATAGTCAATAAAAAGATCTTAAATATGGGTACTATGTTACATGATATTTAAAAAATGACTGCTTCAACAGAGGATGCATCTTCAATTATTGTTTGAAATTTGGTTTTGAAATTTAATTCTCTAAAAGATAAAGATTAACAAGAAATTTAGCCACGAGGAATTACAAATATGCAATCTATAACAAAACAAAAGAAATTGGAAAATAGTAATTGCAAAATTGCCGCTTCAATAAAAGGAAACATATTTTCATTGACTAAACAGAGATCATATCGATATTTATAAAAGAAAGTTTTTGTTAAACTATGCTTAGTGCTGAAAAGTTTTGTTTTTATTGCTCCTGGGAATCTTCAAATTTTCTGTTTTTTTTATTGAGTGAATGTCGTTGTTTATTATATGTAACGCCAGATTATGAAGTTTGGGATAAGGATATTTATGACCTAAAGCCTTCATTGTTGTGAAGCCTATTTTATGATTGATATGGAATAATGGTAGCATATAAATGATAAAACTGAAGAGACTATTCAAGTATATAACTCGAAATAGTAGTCTAATATTTTCCATTTGTAATGTCATATGAAGCTCGGGAAGAAACCTAACCCAATATATCACGTGTTCAATATTTTATGGCCTAAAATCTTTTTTTTTTTTTTACAACAGCTTCAAAAACCAAAGCCTAACTATAACGATATTACAATATATTAATTCCACTATCTTTTTCATTTTTCGGATGAATTCAAGCAACTTGCAATTAAGACATCATTATTATTACGCTACATAACTTCTGATTTAATGATGCTTAAAGAACCTATATATATATATATATATATATATATATATATATATATATATATATATATACATATAATCACGGTCTTGTAGGGTTAACAAGCCTTGTTGATGGCTTGGTTCTGAAATTGGGTTTATGGTCTTTTAACAAAACAAAAGTTTCCTTAGCATGCAGTTTACTAACACGTTCACTTATCCGTAGTTTGTCACTAATGGATTTACTGATACAGTTAATCTTATCTATCAGGTAAACATTGTGGCACCATTTACCAAGGCAGAAAAAGAAAAGAAAGGAAAGAAAGGAAAAGAGAGGCGAAGACCCAAAGCGAGGATGGTAAGCAGAACACCCACGGCTAAGAGACAATGGATAAAGGATATTTTGATAAATAACAAATGGCGAAGAGTGTCATTACAATGAAAAAAAATTCTGAGTGGATAAAGGAATCGGGTGTGTTCTGACGACGGGCTGTGTTATTGGGATACATAAACAAACCGCTAATGCGGGAAGGCATCGGATTGGCAAACCACAGACCGACTAACCAAAGAAAAATCCAAATGAAAATGTTATTTTGATAAGTGACGAAAAACAGGTGGACTAAAGGGCTTTGGATAGATATGAAAAATTAATTGTGTCAAAAGCCGCACACGAGGTGGCCACTGACCGATTTCTTTCGACAGAACATCTTTAGCCTGCGATAATAAAACTATGTTATCAGAAATGAGTACCGAAAAATGAATGGGAACCTAGAAATGGTTCTTTTCGAGGCGACGGTCTGGCCGTGTTAAAAGACCACCCATTCTGATAATTAGCGATAAGATGACTGACGAAGCCCAGGTGAGAACAAAGTTATGACCATCATCGATCGTATTGTTCTGTTTGCGGCTAGAGAAAATGATAACTGCGATTAAAAGAAAGAAAAGGAAAAGAAAAAGATAATTTTTTTTGTTAAGCAAGATTTTTTTTTTTCTTCCTGAAACAAAGCCGCGGGATCGTACACGCCGACTAGACATCATTGGTCGAGTGGTGATCAGGTGACGCACGGAGGAGGCTGTCACCGCCCATTTAGAGGATGGGTATGAGAGGTTGCTACGAAGAAGTGGGGAGGGAAGTTCACGCCCCTCTGAAGTATGGTGAGAAGGTGGGAGTAAGAGAAGGCTCCCCAAAATGGAAAAAAAGTGGAAAATTCCTAACCAGAAATAAAAGAGGTGGATATGTATTTAGAATTATCGAGGAACCCCCGGCGCCGACAAACCCACCCCGGTTTTAGTCGGCGTCCATATAAGCGAAGTCGCAGCGAGCAGAAATCAGTTGAGTTCGAGTTAGAGTTTCAGTTCCAGTTCCAGCAGGGAGCTCGAAGTTCGCAGTGGAAGTTGGTTCCATCTCGCAGATAGCTGACTTGAAAGATTCACGCAAATTCCGGACTCCTCTTCAATCCAAGAACAATTAATTTGAAGAGCGACTTAGATCCAGACCACCAAGATAAGTTTTTTTTTTCGAATTTCGCCCGAAGACACACCGAAAAACCCATTTCTTAAAGAGGAAACAATTTGAAGCGTTAAAACTCGCCTAACGGAAAACAACGTGTCACAATTCATAGAACGGGTCGGGAAATAGACGCAGTCCTATGTATCCAACAACTAGACATAAAGTTTGTTATCCTTTTTTTTGATACCTTGAATTTTTGAGTTATCATTTTATTTTCTTTTATGCATATTTGTGCGATGTCACCCCCGTTTGAACCCGATATGCATTACGGCCCCAACTAATGATTGATCTCGTCTGCCTAAGATCAATTCACAACGTGGATAGGCAGACTGAAGATCAGTGCAGTTACTTTGGTAACCAGGCGTTGGAACCGAGTTGGGAACGACGAGGCTGATATCGAATCTAACCAGATTCCCATCCGAATCACAAAAAGGTTAGAACGTCACATTTGGGTGCCGCGACCGATACCAAGCCAGTTGGTAGTCACAGGACGAGACAACACGACTGACGCGACAGGCGGACGTCACGTTTGGAGCGGCGACACCCGAACGGAGCAGCGAGGAGCGAGCAAAGGCTGCGTTTAAGGACATCGCAGCTGACGCCGCGACCAAAGGACGTCACAACATTATTGATGTCAATTTTCTTGTAGCTTTTAGTCAGATTATTTTGAAATAAGGTATCATAATCTTGAGGGGATAACTTATAAAAGTTAGCCGTTTTATCTGATTTGACATAAATATCACCGGATTTATTAATATCCTTGACAATATCATCAAGAATTTTTTGAAAAGAGTTTTTATATTTATGGAAGGTTAATCGTTTGACGATTTCCAATAGGTCATTTTCAGAACCAGATAATTCCTTAATTATTGGTGCTGCCACAAAAACAACAAATTTCATGTTCGTACAAATGGTCCCGGTCATGAAGAAAAAAGTATGATTTCCATCTTATTCTTCTGATAAGGTTTTCTGTTTGTAGAGTGGATTTTATATATATATATATATATATATATATATATATATATATATATATATATCACATATATATGCATACATATATATATATATATATATATATATATATATATATATATATATATATATATATATAATGGACTCTCCCGTCGGTTTCGACGTATGATGATCTGACAGCTTATTGATTCAGTTATGAAAGTTTATGCAATAATCTTAAGTGGCATTTAAGACCCGCCAGCTATTTACAAAGGAGGCCACATATGGAGCAAGTGTGAGATGAGATCATCATTAGATTGGCTGACCATTTGATCTTGCATTTTTTAAAGATGATTCAGACAAGCAGATTGAAAATTGCTGAGTTCACTAAAACACGTTGATCTCCATTCTACCCGCTCCAAAGTTAAGCGCTCAAGGGTGTTATGTGGTATATTGACGGCTGACAAGTTGCTTTTCAGGTTGTCTTTATATCTTAGCCATGGGCATCCTACATCCCTGTAGCCCTGATCTAAATGGTTGTACATTAGGATCTTGGGTATCCTGTCATCAGACATTCTCAAGACATGACACATGTGTGATATATATATATATATATATATATATATATATATATATATATATATATATATATATATATATATATATATATATATATATATATATAAACACGAATATTGCATAAAAGGCTCAAAAAACTAATATACAATTGTTATGATTTATTACATTGGAGTCGTAATCACCAGTTCATCAGACCTACAATAACAAATCAATTTTTTTCTGTTTTCTATGCATATTTTGCTATTATGCAACTGTGTAAAAGCTAATTGTATAAAAATATGTTTATTCATTATATATATATATATATATATATATATATATATATATATATATGTGTGTGTGTGTGTGTGTGTGTGTGTGTGTGTGTGTATGAATGTGTATATATATATATATATATATATATATATATATATATATATATATATATATATATATATTTAGACGCAGCATGCAGCGCATTTTAAAGTATATACACACATAAAATGATAATAATTTAACATATAGATATGTATGAATAGAAAATTAGGAAATCAGCCGATGCTTCTCCCTTGGTTTCAACCTTTTGGTATGTTCAGGCAATTACGATCAGTTGATTTCTTAACGCTTTTTTTAAATAAAAAATTTTGAACGCTATATTTAAAAAAAAAAAGAGAAAAAAAACTAAAGACATGAATATACGCACGATATTATGTATAATTGGATGATAATGATGGGGAGGAGGAGTTATGGAAAATCAATGTATCGGTGGGGTATTAAATGAAATACATACGTTCTTTTTATCATACTTTTAACGAACTCAAAAGGAACGTTTTAGTTTGTATAAAATGGGACATAATTTCCGATCCTTGGCGTAATAGGTTTTTGTTGGTCTGGGAACGTTACTATACCTAATTGCTCTTGTTGACAAAGGTTATAGATGTTGTTCGTTTTTTTTTTAAGTTTTTTTTTAAACCTTCCAAATATCATAGCAACATCATTACACATTATTTTTCGTTGGAGATTCTTATTCTTCAAGCAATTTTCATGGAGATTAATATTTCATAATGGTCCAAGATTGTGTGGCCATTTTTCTCGGTATCGAAATGGGGTCATATGCAATAACAATTTATGGCATTGTTATGAGACGGAGGTTTCCTAAATGTTTTTAATGCTTTCACTTTCTGTATAAATAAGCTCCCCTTACGAATCTGGGATGTTGCTTTTATTTTACATGCATGTACCCCAACTTTGTGTCACAGCATGATCCTGAGGATTGACGCAAGTTGAAGTTTTGTTCCTTTTATCAGACTGAAATCTAGCATTTTATGAATTGAAAATATTACAATTTGATGTATGTTGTCTAACAGAAATTCGCATGTTCTACTCACTACATAAACTGTAAACGGTGTAATTTATGTGTGTAAAATATACATAAATACACGCGGAAAATATTCGTAATACACTGAAAATTATATGAACAACTCATAAAACATAATATCAATTGAACAATTTTAATTACACATGAACGTGGTAAGACTGAATAGATGGAAATACATTGGACTTCTATTGTTATTCATTGTTTCTTCACAAAGATACTCCTAATTATTTAGGGGCCTGTAAGTATTTGTTTCTGCGAAAAAAATTAAATTATCAACACAAGCATACATTTGATGATGTTCCTTTATTTAAACATTCATCTACATTGATAGTAAAAGCAAAATATAGATTATAAGCTGATGGATGTGTCCATATTTTTATGTGATTATGAATCGTTTTGTAATCATAAGAAGTGGAGAAAAGATGTGAGGACAGACCACTTACTGCAATCAATAAAATTGCAAGATTTCAGAGACACGAAGTGGGAACAAATAAACATCAAAACGAAAGATGTTTCAGAATCAATTACACATTATTTGAACGCGAATGGTAAGATCGATCTTCAAATTCAGGAAACAATCTGGTTCTGCCGTAATTTTCCCACACTAATTTCTACTCTATAATGAAATGGCGCGATTTGAATTGCCATCTAACATGCCTTACTTGTATTGTCACCATCATCAATATATTGCATTTGTGGATCAGACGCCATTTTAACATGAGCTTGCACATGTTATTCAAGTGTTTCGCAATTTGTTTGTGCTCTAGCGTGATTTTTCCATTGTTCCTTTCATTGTTTCGGATTATACTTGTGCCAAAATTAATGAGTAAATCCTGAGAAGAATTAAACTTATACCGTCAGCAATTCTATAAATGTCTCCAATCCTTTATGCAAGTTTTAGTCATAATCATCGTCACTCTGCTTAAATGTTTCGTATCTGATTCTGAACGTTACAAACTGAACAACTTTATATCTCAAATGCACAAAACTGATTCGAATCACTGCAGATACCTGTATGATTACTTTCTACAGCTCCCTCTAACGAGTTCTACTTCACCAAATATCTCACTTTAAATATTTGTCAAATTAATAGCTTGCGCTCAATAAGATTATTTTCTTTATGTTAGACATTTGTCTTCAATGAACCCGCACACATTTGTTACTTTTCCAGTTTTACACCTTTGCAACATCTACTCGAAAATTCTATGGCCTGACAGCCAGTTTTCATGATTTTTACAAAATCTAGTTTCCACGGATGAATAGAATTATTTTTTAAAATATATATTTGTTGTAGAGTAGTTTTCACAGTGGAGTCTTGTATTTCACTGAGTCGGTCCTAAAATAGATTCGACGTACAAAACGTTAGGAACTTGAAATAACAGTTAATGACGCAGCAATCTAGTTGTGGTAGTTGATACTTTAATGTCCGACATCGACTGACTCACCAACTCCCTTCGCCCCCTGGCGACTGCTACTACTACTACTTATAATATCTGGGAGAGTCTATTTACAATAGAATAGGTATGTTCTAGTATAACAATATTAGAGTTTGATTCATTTATTGTAGATGATGACGTTATTTATTTGTAACCGTTTCTGGACAAACAATCATACACTTTGATTGCTTGTTCGAAAACATTTACTTAATTACCAGTATATAATTCTACTTATTATGTGGTGGCTATTTTTTATATGCTTTGATCTATATTTCTACTATTCTCTTATAATATATTTTAGCGTATAATCTTATCTCATGGTCATAGTTAATGCTATTTTATTACTTATTTATTTGCACCAGTTTATTTTTTCTACTTCAGTTCTTCTTTTAACTATCTTGCGTTAGTTAGAGCTTACCACATGCTTATATTTTCAAGAAAATTGATATTTTTTTTTATTTAACGATATTATTTTCATATTTCTCCGAACATCATCTTCATGAGTATGATTGCGCTTTCACAAGGCGATAGAATTCAAGCAACGTCGGCTTTCGTTATTACTTTTGTTATAACCTTGGGAAATGTGTGAATTCCTTTGGGATAACATTCGAAAATATAAGAATTCTCAAAACTATAGTTTAATTAGTAAAATGAGTATCAGTTAGTAATTATTATCTCTAAAAAATTGTTACAATCGGAAAATATTTTCTGCTTTTAAAATAACGAGTTACCGCCACTAGGCAGCGAAGTGAAATAATTTAGAGCCAAACTATTCAGCGGTTAAAATCCCAACTTTACAAAAATTAGTTTCACCTCATAAAAATATTTTAACGTTGTCGTCAGGCTGGCCAAAAAAATATGATCCCGAACAAATCAAACAATGCCAAATCTCTGAATTCTGAATTTACGTTTGTACAGGGTGCGATGGATAAATTGCTGCATACGTTACGCATGAATGAAAATAAAAAAATTGACATCTCATTTTAACAGATATATTTAACAAAATTACACAAAAATAATATTAAATATTAAAAAGTAAATTTCTTCAATGAAATCGCCAGACAACTTCGGAATTTCCTGCATCTCTTCTGGAGGCTGTCCTTGTTTAAATTAGGAAATACTGCCATAATCCTTGCCTTCAATTCATCTTTTGTGTTACAAAGAGTTTTGTTGCTCTCTCGCGCAACTGTACCCCACAAATAATAAAGGTTGTTGCAGTCTAGAGAGTTAGGTGGGCAGATGTAAGCGGGCTGATGTGATCGTAGAAATTGTATGACGGCCATGATTGGCTTCTCCGGCTTGTGTGACATGGTGCAGAATCCTTTTGCCAGACATAGGTTCTTCCAGCAGCCACCCTATTGACCCAAGACAGTACCAACTCTTGAAGGCACTTGATGTAGGTCGCTGTGTTGAGTCTGAGGGCCTGTGGGAATATGCATGGAAGCATAACGTTGCCATCACTAATTATCACTTCAAACACCCTCGTAATCACGATTAGTCTCCTCCAACTTTTTCGAATCCTCTTCACTCTCCTCATATTGACACCCAAACACTCTGAAATGTTCATATTTGAGCCTCTGGCATGAATGCAAAGGAGGAGAGTACGCCGTTTTCAAATTTAGATGCCTATGAAAATACCTACCATTATTGGGAGACGCAGATGAATCTACAAACATACATACACACACATTTTTGTGTGTAATTTTCTGTACCCCTTAATGAAATGGACTTATTATTTGACATTTTAGAAGAGGAAGCTGTACGGATTTCTGTAAAAAAATTCATCGAAAAAAAGAAAATGACGATAATTTACCCATCGTACTCTGTATTTTGCCCCTTGCTGACACTGACAACGTAGACGTAACATTCTTTGAGTTTCATTGTACCAATGATACCTGTGTAACTGAGATTATTTCATTTCTCGATTCTGTCAACTAATATACCTATAATCATACTTATTATAAAACCTAGGTTGTGTGTGTGACTGTACGTTTATATATTGGATCGGATTTCCTACATTTTTCAAACGATTTCAACAAAACTTCACAGGACTACGTAAAATTACCTTGCGGTGGTTCTGAAAGGGCCAAAAATTGGAAAAACCACAATTGCAGGAAATCAATTTGAAAACACGATTAACAGGCATCGCTGTCACGAGAATGAAAGGGGGACAATTCATATCGAGTTATACTTATTATAAAACCCAGGTTGTTTGTGTGTGTGTGTGTGTGTGTGTGTGTGTTCGTTTATATATGGAATCGGATTTCCTACATTTTTCAACCGATTTCAACAAAACCTCACTTTTTTTTGGCAGTTAGTGTTTCTTATTGTCTTGCACACTTTTTTTCTTTATTTACAAATTCCATTTACAAGACAATTGTTTATAATAAAATTCTATTCAATCGGTAGACTCATAACGATTGAAAACAATGTTTTTGTTTGAGTTTGGGTTTGACCAATTCGTAAAAAAAAAAAAAACTAATTAAGACATGCGTGTCCGTCAACCTTAAACAATAATCTTTCTCAATTTTATTTTTCAGTCTTTATGATGATCGAAACTTGATCTATCTCTTACTGTTACATCCCCGGGAAATGCCTGGCTCTACTGCTAGTTTACTTATAAAATTCTGTCGGCACTTTTACAAGTTTCCACAATAGTTTCAAGTAAAATATACATAAATTAAATCAACTAAGGCCATTGACAACATTTTTGGTCAGCCAAAAATCAAACTCAGAAGAACAATTTCACAATAAAACATATCGTAATGTCAGAAAAGTGGTGTGCCAGACATCCCAAAAAAGACAGTCTGTTTTCATGTGTAATGAGCTTCTAATCCTTTGGTGTAGACATGGTGATATTTCCTCTCTATTGTGGACAGGATTACTAATTCAATTATGAATTGTTTTTATTTGTTGTGGTGTAATCGGCTATGGCTCGGAATGAGAAAACGAGAAACTGTTTTCAAATTCCTGTCGAGAACTTTACATTCACCTATGCGTAAATATCATGCTGAAACATATGCATCCATCTGTCTTCCCTAGCTATGAGATAAATAGACAAGTAAGACAGTTTTTTTTTAGTCTTGGTAGGCCATCAGTCTACCGTGGGTCGTGTGTGCAACTGATAGACACACTGTTGGTTCTTTCGAAAAGTTTAGTTACTTCTGCACAGGCTTTCACAATTATAATCAAATCATATTTTCAGACAGCCTGGTTTTTCCATTCCTAGAAATGAACATCTGAATCCTCATACGCTGAAGATGAAGGAAGAGGACATTATTGTATTTAGAAACAAATATAGTTGTCATTTAAATGCAGGAGAATTCTTTCGAATATGCTAAATGAGAATGCTATATAGAACATATATTAATATCTTGAGGGTTAAGATGGACTATATGGACTGAAGAGAAATGTACGTAGTTATAGTGATTTGAAAAGCGTCACTTAGATGTGAGACGAGACCGAAAGTATGAACTCGCCCAATGAGGATTGAACTCATTACTCAGCCGTAATTGATCTAGCCAAACAAGCTTGCTTACCGTTACTCAACGTCGATATGTCCAGTATACAATGTCACAGACTGTCTCTCTCCGTATTTTAATAAGTCTGATAATATTTCAGGCGTATCAAAAAGTATCGTTGGACGAAACGCTACCGACTGAATTCAATTCTTTTTGGTATTCTCTCTCTCCCTCTCTCTCTCTCTCTCTCCTTCTTGTTATATTCTGTTCCGTCTTAGATGATAAATAGATAGAATCCTTCATTTCTGTAATTAAACTGCATTCCAGTACAATTTTACTAAGTCTCCTAGATCATATTTATAACCCCTCAATATCCATTTCTTACTGTTTGTTTATTTCGAATTTGAATTCCTGATTCACATGCTTACCATTCGTTCGTGCCATGCATCTATATTATTAAGTATCATATTTAAGTTAACACTTCAGTTCAAGAAATAATTTGTACTTTCACCAATCCAGAAAGAAGACTCATATCATAAATCAGGAGACCTAGAAAAATGGCTTATAAGTGACTTGCTAGTATCTTTATGAAAATGAATTTAACACACAGCCGTAAAGGTAGACAAAAATGATTTCAACTCAGTAGCATTTTTGCTTTTTCAATGACACCATTTAGTTGTTCATCATGGGTGATTGTGTGATATTCTTGTGGAATTAGCAATATATTCTATTTAAGAGCCTCTAGTGAATGTTGGCCTATTACATCAGTGATGAATAAACAGACTTATAGCAAAAGAAATATGGTTCTACAATAGGATGCTGGGAATACTATAGACAGAATATATGAGCAGCGACGAAGTTCTAGATACAATGTAAATCAAAAGGACATTAATACATAACATCAGGAAGAGTCAGTTGAATGGTATGCTTTCGAATGTATTGATACATGATTAACTTCAAATCATCATAGGGTCATATGAAATCACAAATGGGTTTCACGAAAATTCATTCAGTATTAATGTTGGTAATAACACGTATAAAGGTTAAACTGAAGTTGAGCATAGAACACTTAATATATTCACAGAATTCCTTTAAGTTTTCCTATTAGGCATGATACTTTAACACCAAGTATAGACAAATGTGCTTAATAATTATAACTATATAATGTGAGCAAAGTTAAGAATGGTATTTTTAACCAAGATATAAACATTGCAAGGATGACAACTTTATCTAGACAAAAATAATTTGAATATATGGCCTATGTTCTGAACACAATTTCATAATTTGTTAGTCCATTGAATGGCTGCACTCCGTTTAATTTTTGAAAGAAAACCTCCAGGCTTCATTTTTTATTATCATTGTTAGCCCCTTTAATTGTAAGAGCAATTTACAGCATTCGCTAATACTGAATGCAAATATATAATGAAATTTATTAGATATTCAGCTGGGCTTCTCTTATTTAAATCTCTAAATGGAAAAAAATAAATAAGTCAGATTTATAAAGAAATGAATGAACAATAACGATATTCACTTTATTGAACCCGATTTCAATTCAGAAAAATTAATATAAGACACGGCTTTAGTATTATTGGAATTTCTAAAGCTATCAGAGAGAAAAATAAGAAAGCTTTTCTTTTGAAATGAAAATTTATGCTCGCTATAGCACTTTACATATAAATGATACAGCCAGAAACTTATGGATTGTGTGACCTGCAAGCAAAACAGTTTTGTCTGAAGAAAATATAGGGAATCGATGAAGTAAAAAAAAAGTACTTAACGAAAATAAATGTAAATAAACACGTATTTCAATCATGTCAAGTTGTCCTAATTTTCTCTTGGTTTTATGGGGTATGATATTTCAGACGTCTTTTTCATAAAAATAATTTAAACAAACAAAATTGCTGATGAAATACTTCAAGAAATTATTCAGGCCACGACTTCAATAAAATCAGAAAACTTGATAAATTGTCAAAAGAAGCAGAAAATATAAGGAAATTAAACTGGTCAACGGATATATATATATATATATATATATATATATATATATATATATATATATATATATATATATATATATGAATGAATAGGTCCTGAAGATGGTTTATTAGACCGAAACGTCAGACGTTGATATATTAACATTAAAACAGCATAATTGTATATAAGTTTTTTTGTTTTGTTTTTTTTCCGTATATATTTTTTTTTTATATATATATATATATATATATATATATATATATATATATATATATATATATATATATATATATATAGGCGTTAGCGTGAGTCGATACTTTCCAAAAAAAGAACTTGATGCAAAATAGTTTTATTGATGAGATTAATCATACATTAAAAAATAAATGAAAATTTGTCGGTAACACTGTAGAAATCGCTTGTTACAAATATACAAACATATATAAATTTATGTAATGCGTTGTTATTTTTAGTAATTAATTATGTTAAATTTATTAAAATATAGGCGCTTTATACGCACAGAGTGGTTCGCCTAATAAATCAAAATTCTACATTCTTGATAATTGTTATAATCGCTGTTACTTTGTGTGAAAACATTAGGCATTTTTGACCGGTAATACTTTTGTTGAAATATAAAAAATGATTCTCTTAAAACTATTATTCAGGTAATACTGAGATAACAAAGAAACATTCTCATCATAAAAGTACCATGGAAATATAGAAAAGACACGGAGATACTAAATTACGTCTGTGGGAATATAAGATTTTATATCTCGACTGAAAACGTTTGTGTTTGTATTTGTATGTAGGCAGCATTTTTTTTTATTTATACAGTTCAACAACGAAAAAATTTAGTTCAATATTGTCTAAAGTTATTTTTATGGCTTTCACAGAAAATTGGAACATGTGTACATTGTCACGTGTCTTCTGAGATCTTTCAGATTTCATAAGTTATTATTCAAGAGTTTGTGTTCTTAGTTTTGTATTTGTATCTATGTATTGCGTTTACATTGGTATATAACGATGCCACCTAAGCATATGGCAGTGTGTGATTTATCCTTTTTATATTTTTGAATGTCTGACGTCTTCTCTCGACAGATTGTCGTGTGAGGAATATTTGTTCCTACAGGAGTTGATATCGAGTTAAAAACAAAAGGAAAACATAACATACTAAACGCTATAGACTCATGATAACGGTTTCATTCTCCGTTGTTTAACATTTCATTATTCATATTGTCAATTTACATGTATACTATATATGAAATATTTACACACTTTAGTTTGTGAATAAATATTACACACAGACACACACACATGCTGCTTGCTTCGCACTATACGTTTTCCGCAGGAACCTGTGAGGGTCTTTTTATTTTTTCATGTCGATGAAAGCGCGAGTCAATATCCAAATGCTATGCACAAATAATCCACTACAGACTCGATGTTTCCTTACACGCAGCAAATATTCATGCAAAGAAATTTGTGTTTCTTTCATTACTTGAAATTAATATATAAATCTCCATAGTGACCAGAATTAATATATAAAAATGACTTCAAAGATAAGCCAGCGATCAATAGTTAAGGAAGTAGGAATTGGAAAAAGGGAATTTTGAAAATCTTCTGAAGATTCAAGCATTTTTGATCGACCAAGAAGAAGCTACCATCGAACAAATAATAAAAAAGAACAAGAAAGGATATCAGCCAAAAAGAAGAGATTTTGTAGCATTTGTAAATTTCTGACTGATATGCATAATTTGAAAATCTTAAAGAATTTTGTCCGTGTGTGTGTATATATATACACGCACATAAAATATATATAGATTATGTATATATAATGAATTATATACACATATATATTTAATATTATAATGTATGTGCGTGTATATATACATATCTACGTGTACCCATGAGTATATATGGTGTATATCTATATATTTGTGTGTTAAGGTGTTTTTTTTCTTTATATATGCTTGTCTTATTTTCCGTGTTGCATTTTGTTGGACATTTGAATTTGCTCGTTGTTTTTTTTTTGTGTTTATATATCTATATATCTATCTATCTAACTATATATATATATATATATATATATATATATATGTGTGTGTGTGTGTGTGTGTGTGTGTGTGTGAAAAATATAGAAAATAGGAAGGAATTGGTTAGGTAAATAATCCAAAGTCCCTTAGTATTTTAGTTATTATTTTTAAAAAAAATAGTGCTCGATACAAAAGTAGAGCATAAATATAATTATTTATTTAAAATATGATTCGAAAACGCTACATAAGAAGTCTCATGTTTCAAAACAAGAGTTTAAAAAACTTCAATATAATTATTTAAATTAAATTGAGTTAAAATAAGCTCTGTTCCATTGTATATATATATATATATATATATATATATATATATATATATATATATATATATATATATATATATATATATATTCCTGAGTTTCTTTTTAAATGAATTCATAATATTTATACCTAATACATGTTAAATATAATATTTAAAATTGGTAAACTTTAATTTTAATTTTAGAGTAAAATTTAAAATTAATCAGTTAAAATAAAGGAATTAATAATTATAAATATGGTTCGTTGTCAAGTTTTTTTTTAATTATCTTCTACTTGTATTTTGATTGGTCATTGTAGATTAAGTAACAGCCTTTCCCCTATTGAGGGGTTGTTGGTTCATTTGAACGTTTTTAAAACTCATCATTCTACATTCAACACCATCACTTGAAAAGACACCAAAAATGGCAATTTTTGTAGTAATGTTACAACATGTTTATGTTATAAATTTTAAACAAATAATATTTGCTCTACTCTGTATTGAGCACCCTTTTAAGAATAGTGGTTTTCGTTATAAGAATTTTATTGCGTCTACAACAAACCTATACTTAATATTGTATATAATTTAAATTATATTTCATATATAATGTATATAATATATATTAGATAATATATAAATATATATTATGTATATTCATGAATATTGTATAAAAATATTCTACATATGACATATATATATATTATATATATATATTATATATGTAATATACATAATATATATATTATACATGTATATGTGTGCAAATATAAAATTATATAATTCATTTATATATATTATATAAGATATATAATTATATAATTTTTATATATATTATATAATAATTATATAATTACCTATATATATATATATATATATATATATATATATATATATATATATATATATATATATTATATTATATATATTATTTATATATTATAAATACATTTATACATATAATATATATATATATATATATATATATATATATATATATATATATATATATATATATATATATATATACATACATATATATATATATATATATATATATATTAGACATCAGGCTATACAGGAATGATGGACTCATGGTAGTGAGGAGTTCCACAAATTTTAAAATAGATAAAATTTAAAAGATATTATATAGTGAATTCAGAAAACTAAAATTAAAAACTAAAGTCAGTGCACGATTGAAAATGGTAAAAATCCTTGACGTAACTCTGGACTTATTGAACAGCGTATACATACCTTACAGAAAACCTAACGCTAACCCTTGTATAAGCAACCTACGTCAAACGCCCTCCAGTTACTATTAAGCATATACCCTTATCAATAGTGAAAAGAATCAGAAAGGAACTCTTCAAATGAAGAAATTTTCCAACACAGTCATTTTTACAACACAACTCTAAAATATATTGATACAAAACGCTAACAATAATTATAGAAACATTAGGACTAACCAGAAAAACACAAGAAAAGAAAATCATTTGGTGCATCCCTCCATTCAAGAGAATGGTTAGTATTAAGCTAGGACAAAAATTCCTAACTTTAATTGAACACTTTCCTACTGATAGCAGACTTAGCAAGATTAATAAAAAAACACTTTAAAATTAAGCTAGAGCTGCACTGAAAATCTAGAAAGAATCATAGAAAAAACATAATAATAAAATCCTGGAAAAACACGCATGCCAAAATATTATATTATTACAGAACCTAAACTAAAATTAGACAAAATTAATGAAAAATTATAAAATTGTAGAAACCCGGAAGACTGCCCATTGGAAAATAAAAGCTGCATAGAACTTTGGTATACCAATGCACAATCTCATCCATTGAAATTCTCAACATTGAAATGATACATATAGAATCCAGGAGGAATGCTTTAAAATTAGGTGGAGACAATACAAAAGCTCCTTCAATTATATTAGGAATGGAAATCAGACATCCCCATCCAATTTTTTTGGCATATAAAGAAAGGAATAGAGAAACAAAAGTAAAAGTTGAAAATCATACTTATTATAAAACCCAGGTTGTGTGTGTGTGTGTGTGTGTGTGTGTGTGTGTGTGTGTGTGTGTGTGTGTGTGCAAGTTTATATATTGGATCGGATTTCCTACATTTTTCACAGGACTACGTAAAATTACTTGTGGTGGTTCCGAAAGCGCCAGAAATTGGAAAAAACACAATTGTTTTTGCAGGAAATCAATTTAAAAACACGATTAAGAGGCATCGCTGTCACGAGAATGAAAGGGGGACAATTCATATCGAGTTATACTTATTATAACCCACGTTGTTTGTGTGTGTGTCTGTGTTTGTATATATATGGGATCAGATTTCCTACATTTTTCAACCGATTTCAACAAAACTTCACTTTTTTTTGGCAGGTAGTGTTTTTATTGTATTGCACACTTTTTTTCTTTATTTTTACATTCAGAATGCTTTAAAAATCCATTTGCAAGACAATTGTTTATAATAAAATTCTATTCAATCGGTAGACTCATAATGATTGAAAACAATGTTTTTGTTTGAGTTTGGGTTTGATCAATTCGTAAAAAAAAAACAACTAATTAAGACATGCATGTCCGTCAACCTTAAACAATAATCTTTGTCAATATATATATATATATATATATGTGTGTGTGTGTGTATGTGTGTGTGTGTGTGTATATATATTTGTGATATTATATATAGGACAGATACATTTTGTTTTGAACCAAATTGTCTGACTCAGAAGATATCAGGGGTTTCTTTGAAGCTTTAAATGCCTTGTATGATAGTATGTATCAGACCCAGTTTCCTCTGCCCAGTGTAGAGGACCCAGCCCTCCCTATCAACCTGGCGTCTATCGTAAATAGTTGGTCGGATTATTTGTATTCCTGTTCTGGGCTATCCACTCGGTCTAGGTATCAGCATTTCCTAACAACTTCTATAAATAGAACTAGATGAGTTGCTCTCAATTGAAAAGACTACTTGTGCCATAAAACACCTGAAGTCTTGGAAAGCAACGGGTATCAATGGAGTCCTACCGGAATTTTGAAATATGAGAATCTGGTGTGGCATACTAACCTCCACGAGCTGACGAATAGATTGCAAATCAGACACAACATAGCGCCGCTCGCTCACATATTCCGTGGTGGAACTCTACTGAGTTCTCTCTAACCATAGGACTGTGCCCCCTGGAGCCACAACTACTCTCACCAAGCCGCTATATATATATATATATATATATATATATATATATATATATATATATCCAATTAAGCGTGACAACTGGGAAAAAGCTATTAAACATGGTACCAAATCTATATCGGCTGAAATTAAAATAAACGATAAAATTCCTAAACTTTACACACAACATCATAATTAAAGAACACAAGGAGAATTTCCTAAATAACACCGAAAGAACTAGTGCCACATCTCCGACCAAGAATTAAATACTATAAGAAACGCCCAGAAACTGATTTTATACTACGACGGAACTCTATGGTCTTAGAAAGATAGGCAAAATTTTTGCGTTTCCATGCGAGCACATGATTCTGTGAAAACATATGAACTTGTTTGAATACTATTACTATAGAAACTCAGATTTATCTCTGATATAAACACACAAAGGCATAGACAGAGACGATGGGATAATACTCCTTCGTAAACTGAGACTAAGACGAGCAAACCGGATGAAAAATGACCTAACCAAATTCTTTAACGACCATAAATTAATATTAACGCCAATAACAACGCTAAAGTAAGCACTTTCCTACGACGTTACATTTGCCTTCATTAAGGGCTTGTACAAAGTATACACTAAGGATTTATACAACCACAAGTAGGTCGACAGAATATGTAACCACACTAAACGTTTACTTGACAATTTGTGCAAATCCGTACAATATAGTCTATCAAACAACTCAAGTAACAAAGAAATATTCGACGATAATAAAGTGATTGAACGCAGCAACCATAATGTGAAATTTGAGTATGTACTCAGAAGTAACAAAAAAAAAAAAAAAAAATGTAAAACAGCGCAAACGTAACATAATATGATTAATCCCATCATGCCACAGTATTGTCAAAATCAGTGTAGGAAGAATTTTTCTGAATTTAATTAAAGCATTATGGTAATTCTCCAACCCTAAAGAATAATTTCTGTAGCTGGACAAATAAACATAGATAATTACATATCTCAACATAACGATACATTAAGCAATCTCCACCCCCGCCAAAAATAAATAAATAAACGATAAAAAAAATACGAACAAATTTTCGATGCAACTGCCGTAGAAATGACTAGTGGATGAACGAAGAAAGAATATTCAGAGCAAGGAGCAATTCAGACGATGATGTTAAATATTACTTTGGATACACCGGCAACAGCTGGAAACATCACATAAAGTCACAGTAATATCAAATACAAAAACTGCACAATACATTCAAAGTACTTTTGCCGATTAAGAGAGGAACATAGGAATCGAAAAAATAGCTGCCAAATAAGCTAAACGATTAAATAGAAAGGGAAACTGATGTATCTTGTATTTCCTGTAAGGGTCCTTTATATTAAAACATTTAAATAACACTAACTAAAAACGAGGTCCTAATTGATGTTAACATGTATTCATAAAATTAAACATATGCTCAAGCATATTGACAACTATTAAAAATACTGAAAATAGATTTTAAAAAAAAATATATATATATATATATATATATATATATATATATATATATATATATATATATATAGTTTATGAAAAACTAGGTAATCCGTATGGGTAAAAATAAGGAGGATAAAATCCAGAGAACTCAATGTAAATCCAGAGCAAATAATTTAAATAAAAACAAACCACTTTAAGGTTCCATATATATATATATATATATATATAAAGAAAGAAAGAACAGTAAGGTATATAATCCGGTGTTCTTATTGATATTTTTTTCTTACAAAATAGTGCTCAGTGTAAATATACAGAGCAGTAATATTATAAATTAACTGTTTTAAAATATGTTTTTCGCTACACAGTAATAAACATGTTTCAAAAATGGAAGCTCAAAGCTTCAGATTTAAGTAATTAATATAAAAGCTTCAAATTTATTACTGTGTAGCGACAAAAACATTTTAGATCAGTTAATTTGTAATATATATATATATATATATATATATATATATATATATATATATATATATATATATATATATATATTGACGATTATGTTGATGGATTCTCGCGTCTTGAGCCAACGCATGAGTATTCTCACGAAACATTACCGATGAATCTTTTCATGAGAGTAGATTCCAATTCAAGATCTGTAAGCCTTATTGCAGATGCTGCATTGATAAAATGGGTTGAGTTTTGCCACGAGGAGTCTGATACACCTCTTCTCAAAGACATCGATGCCCTCTTTGCAAGTTCTTCGCCAGGATGCACGGGCTTGTTTAGTACGGACTGGGTGTAGCACCTTATCACCTATCAAGGCCGATGTCACATCTCTTGAGATTGTATTTAACATTGTTCTTCTAACTCTGTTTTCATCTGCCTAATGATCTATTGCCGTTCTCTAATTCACAATTTGCTTTGGAAATTCTTGAGATTTCCATCCGATATATGTGTCCCACCCAACAAAGCTGTACTTTGATTATCTGGTTGTATAATCTGGGTACAACACTTCGTTCTAGGACCTCGACTTTGGAGTCTTTATCCTGCCATTAAATTCTTCAGATGGATCGCAGGCAGCGTTGCTGGAACTACTTGAGAATATTAATATGGCGACGATAGACTGTCCATGATTCGCAAATATACAAAAGCGTTTTGAGGACCACAACATAGTATACATTAATTCTGATTTTCAGTCGCAAGCCTGTTCATCACATAGCCTACGTCTAAGCATTCCAAAGGAACTGCTTGCTCTCGAAATCCGTTATGTGACCTCTTCATCTATAGTCACTAGGTTTGACGAAATACTTCCTAGATAATAGAAATTCTCTACTGACTTTAGAGGAATTATGTTGATATAGACAATAAGATTGAATTATCTCCTCTCAGGCGCTGGTTGAGACATGACTTCATTCTTCTTTATGTTGATAGTGTAGCCAAATCTTTCTGCGCTCGATCAAACATGGCTGTTATCAACTGGATATCTTCCAGGGAGTTGGTCACGAGGATGCATTTGTCGGAATAAAGTAGTACACGGTCAGCATTGTACAAGCTTAATATCGTCTGAGGTTGAACAGGCCAACATCTGACGTGAACTTTATATAGACCCCCTTGTCTAGGTCGTGGAATGCATCAAGCAGCATAATAGATAAAACGATAGAGAACAAGGTTAGAGGAAGGACACAGCCTTATTTTTTTTTGCAATTAGTAACAGGGAATGGATCAGATGATTCCCCGAACTCCTGTACCCTGTCCAGTATCACTTGTAAAAGGACCGGACAACTGAGATTAACATTTCATGGCAGCTGAATTTCTGTAGAGTCATCCAAATGCCACTGCGGTTGATTGTGTCGAAAGCCTTGTTCAGGTTGATAAAGACCATGTAACGGTCCATGTTCTGCTCTGTGGTCTTCTCGTGGATCTACCTCATAGATTATATTATGTCTGCAGTTCCTCTTTCAGGCCTGAAGCCACAATGCGATTCTAGGTATACGAACTTCAAGAAGTTCTCCAAGATCCTCTATAGAAGAATACTTGCAAGTGTTTTCCATGCGACATGTTTCTTAAACAGAAGAAGATATATAAAGATACGTGCAGGATGGCCCGGGGTTGCCCGTGCTTGATTCAAAAATCGTACGACTCATACAGCAATCGCTAGCACTTGACTTAAAATATTTTTGCCCTTCCTTGCCTTTAAAGCAGTGCCCCTTGCCGTGCTGATGTTGCTACATGCCTTACTTCTTGCCTATCTCACACTGCGAATATTTTCTAAGCTCTATACTAAACATTAAATCTATTACGAAAAAAGAACTAAACAAAATGAACACAAAACGATCAGCTTTAAAAAAGGAGTCGTAACTGGAAAAAACGAATGAAAAAAGAATGTTAAATAAATTTTTTTCACACCCAACCCAGTTCTGCGGAATCAGAATCAACGTTGAGTTTAAGCAAGCGAATGAGCCAATTGGAGTAAAGTGTCATGCAGATTTAAATTTTTCCCACTTGTGACGAATGCAGCTATCGATTTTTTGCCATCCTAGCATGCTAGTTAACATTCGTGTCAGTTAGCTGTTGGCTCTCACGCTGGCCAATAGAATCTTCCTGCCTATTCGCGGCAGCCAGCTATTGGCTGTCGCTCTGGCCAGTAGAAAATGGCCGCCGCAAACTACATGAAAAGTGCCGTAAAAGCATGAAAAAATCGATTATTTCCTCTATCGATGGGAGTTGGGAAATGCAAAGTCGGTCTTGTCCTTCCCGCTAACTTGGAGCATGTGCATGTAAATTTTGGTGCAAATCCATCGAAAATTGCGGCCGTGCATTCGTTACACACACACACACACACACACACACACACACACACACACACCCACCCTGCCTTTTATAGATAGATATATACCCATGTGATTATCACATATGCTCCAGGTACATTTGCGCTTGTACAGATGGACGACGGAGACATCCTCACAGTATTATGTAACATTCTTATACCAGAACAGAGAGAACATCTGCCTCCGTGCTAGAATATCTCAGCAGGGATACCATCTATGTCAAGAGACTTACCCTTAGAGCTCTCTGTGATGGCTTTTACAACCATGTCTAAAGAAGGAAGATAATGTTGTTCTTCATGCAATTGCCTATGAATAATAGACTCTAGGGCCTTATCTGACATAGATGAAGGAAGATGCAGAAAAGTCTTGAAGTGCTCATTACATCGTAGTATTATCAATAAGATGTGTCAGACGATCGGATAATTAAACTGGTGCACTGCCACTGGCATAGGCTCAGAAACAGCACTGAGACCATCATAGAACAGCTTCTTGTCAGCAGCTTGCTGGATCTCCTTGGGCTTCTTATCCCACCAGGAGTCCTTCATCTGACGCAGCATCTTGTAGGCAGTAGACTTCGCATTGAGGTACGATGACTTTTTAGCAGAAGACCTTTTATTGTTGATGTAGACTTTGTGGGCGCTGTGCAATCTGAGCTCTCACTATCGTTTTCATCGATAATATTATTCGATATATAATTTTATGGAATATTTATACAGTGTAACCCGGATATAAGAGACCCGGATATAAGAGAGATTTTCTCTGGTCACAAATTAGAGACTGTGTTAATGAATATAAAATAGACCAAACCCGGATATAAGAGAAACTCGGATATAAGCGACTTCTTCTCCGGTCCCGACAACTCTCTTATATCCGGGTTACACTGTATATATATAATATATATATATATATATATATATATATATATATATATATATATAATATATATATGTTTATACACACACATATATATATATATATATGCATATAAATACACATATACATACATTATATATATATACATACATACATACATACACGCATAAAAATAATTACGTAATTACATAGACAGTTACCTATAGATTATGAGATTGTGCGATGTTTTGGCACTTTTGGATTGCGTTCTATGTATTCACTAAAGCGTCATCTGCAATTTTGGTCAACTATCCAAATAATATAAGCAAATCCCACCCATCGCAATCTCATTCACAAACCCTTCAATCTGAATAAGGACCACATGGCCTTTATCCTTTCGTCACTGCAAAAGATGGAAGAATATTTCTCTGTCTTCTGTAATTGAAACAGAAAATATCGTTTCCTGCGGGGCATCGTTGGAAATATTTATAGAATAAGCATATTCCTTTTGCTTTCTCCAAATATAATCATAATGCAATTAAGGAATATGACGCCCATCACCATGTATATGTTCGCTTTCTGCTAGAACACTGAAAGTGAACTTGAGATCCAAATGTTAAACCTGGAATAGCAACGTACACTTGGTGTAATGACTTTAGAAGGAGAAATAGTCATATTAATTTTTGAGTTCATATGAGATTTACAATGCCATAAAAAATATTGTTTATATAAAAAATCTAAAAACTGAAAATTCAGTAATATTATTATATGAAAATTATTTTCAGATATTTTGTATCAGTAGAGTAAAAAAATATATAAAGAGACAAAAGGAAAATGACTCTTAGCCAATGCATTTAGTCATCTGACGTATATTTATACCACATCGAAGATGACATTAACCTATCAATGTTTTTAAAGTTGAGAATGTTCTAAAATGTTAATCACGTGGTTGAAAGGTCAGTCAAAATATGTTGAGGATACAAAGGGTCGTAATTCAAAATCTGACAAAATATAAGTGAGTAAGAAATTTTTACATGAATATTGTTTGAATTGTGATTACATTGTTATAGTCTGAGATGTGTGTATGTGCTGTATATTTTCAAGAACATGAAGTGATTTAAAATTTTTTTTTTTTGATTTTTCAACATATTTTGAGCCCGATACCTTTGCTTGGCAAATTAGTAATTTTTTCAGGAAAGGTAAGTTTGGATAAAACCGTGGCGTAGACATGTTTTCATATTCGATATTAGAATTCAAATAAATTATTTTCTCTTTTGATGAGTGTGTCGTCTTGAAATCAAAATGTAGTAGAATTTATTTGCGTTAAACTAATGCATTTGATAATATGTTGAGTATAATGTCCCTTTTGTGTTCATAGATATGATTTTTTTTATATTGATGTTTCTCAGTGTATTGTGAGGGGCAGTGTTGTTAGTTTATTTTATATTTGCCTGCTTCTGAATTATTATTTGTATCGGTGTTTTAAGTCTAACGATATCCATAATCGTTTGGAGAGTGGTTGTGACTATTTACCTGGTGTTTTGATGGGATAATTTGTTTTGTATCGTAGATGATATGGAAATGGTAAGTAGTATGATGTATCTGTTTTATTGTTTTTTTGTTTCTTTTTTAGTTTATTGTTGTGGATAAAGTTATCTTTGTTGTGGTCATGAATTTCATGTGCATTTCTCTTTGCGTTGTAGATAAGGATCTTGGAGGTTTTTGAACTTGTTCTCTCTGTGCGTTTCTTTGAGTAAATATTCTTAATACTCTTGAGTAGATAACTATAATTTTACCAGATTTATTATTATTAAAATGGTGGGTATAAAATTTTACCTAGACATTCTTGTTGTTAGTTTTTCTATTAAAGACAAATTTGCGTTGGCTATTTATTCTGTGTAACACGATATCTAGGAAGGGAACAGTGGATTTGGCTTCAAGTTTAAAGATGAATTCTATTATACGTTCAACGCTATTAAGTTTGCTGAAAAGATGTGTTAAAATATTGTTTTGTGGTTATATTATTATGGATGTGTCTGTAAATCTGAAATTATAAGTGTTTTGTGTTAGTATGTTTTTGAAAGGGTCACTTTTTAGAAATTATAAAAATCGACACATGAGAACCCCGCTGAGATGAGATCCTAACGGTAAGCTAAATTCTGTCTATAGAAATTCTTACCGAAAGTGAAACAAACTTTGGTAATTAGCTGGAATATTTGATGATTTTATATGTACAGAAAGATAATTTTATTTCTTCTTTATTTAAATGTTTTTTTAATAGATTTAGGCATTTATCTATAGAGGCGTTTATGTATTAAATATTTATCTCTAAATTAGCAAGTATGATGTCTATATTTCTTAATTTATTGAAAAGATTACATGATTTTTTTAGGTGTGAAGAAATAATTTTGCCGAATAGTGGGGTTCACATTTTGCTGAGTGTACTAGCTATTTTATGTGGGGTGCTGCTTATGCCTGCCATGATAGGTCTCATTGTGTCTTTTCGGTCATTCGTATAGGTGTAGGTTTTTTGGAGGATGCTCAATGAAAGTTTTCTTCATTTTTTTAGTCATTTTTGATGTCGCTAATAATTTTTTTTTGTCACTTTCGTGACAGTTTTCGTTTATTTTCGTAGATGTCCATGTTGATGAGATCCCTCGTATTCTGTTGGTATTTGTGTCCGTCCATGATTATAATTCCCATCATCATCCATATATCTCCTTCCTATAAGAGGAAGGAGATATATGGATGATGATGTTGTTTGCCATTATCTGTCAGGGCCTTTATATATCATGGAAGAAATCTAGCGTTGTTCGTTTTTTTTTTTTTTAAGTGTGGCTGTGATTATTCATTGTCTCCTTCGGGGAGGTAAAACCGGTCCTGAACCCGTTTATACGGGTTCAAACGGGCATATTTTTGGGCCGAGCCCACGGGCTCGGGAATACCCACAATAAACAACCGACCTTGTGTCACATGTTGCCCCAGTGGGGGGGACTCAATATCGTGATTATTCATTGGATGTATGGTTTAGTAAAATCAGAGTAGTCTTCGTAGTGGGTTTAATTATGAAATCCGGAGTAACGATTTTCGGCAATCCAGTGACGACTATTTTTCCAAACCTGAGGGATTCTAGAAGTAAGTCAGAAAGATTGGATTCGGGTGGGGTTCGAATTAAATCTTTTCTGGCGACATTGGACTACATGCTTTTGCGAATCGACGTATTTAGCTTGTTTTGTGAAATAAGGAATTGTTTCTTGTTTCTTATTTTAACCCTTTTGTTTTTGTGAAGATCATTTCTTGATATGTTTGCCTTGTGGAAAATTGTAGCGTTTTCTTCCAATTCATGTGTTAAGGATTTCAAAAGTTCGTAGGCATAAAGAGGGAACAGCATGGTGTAAATAATGAGTTTGCGTCAACACTGAGGAATAACTTTTTCCTTAATGACGTTTTTAAGAAAGAATTTTTGTATTTCTTTGGGAACGAGCGGATATCAGTAATGTTTGTTTTTATTTTTTTGATCAAGTATTTTTATTGTAATCTCTTACGAGTATAAACAGATGAAACAAAATAACGATAAAGTCCCTCAGAGGACGATACGCGTCAGCTAAGGATATATATATATATATATATATATATATATATATATATATATATATATATATATATATATGTGTGTGTGTGTGTGTGTGTGTGTGTGTGTATTCGGTTAATACTAAAAGAACAATACTGGTCAATTGAGTCCTCTTTTACATTTATGTTATGAACGCTGGAATTTATATACGATCCATTCTTATTTCATACACACACACACACACATATATATATATATATATATATATATATAGTTAAATTCACAGATCAATTTTGTGGACAAGACAGATTGGTATAAAATGTCATTTATACCAATCTGTCTTGTACACAGAATTGATCTGGGAATTTAAATATATTGTAAAAAAATGGAAAAAATCCCTTACTATAAAGGTAATGTACATTAACCAGAAAAATGCTTAGTCAGAAGCGTCTATCCTTTTAAATTTGTATTTTTTTAATGTAACTATAACAACAAAAACATTTCGATTTCATTTTTGCGTTGAAAAATCGGATGACGAAACGCGTCGACAAAATATAAGATAACGGAAAATCTACCAGTAAAAAAGAATTCTCTTATTGCTATATTTGTACAAAAACGCACAACCTTAAAATTTAAATTCAAACTCAGTGATGCGACCGCACGTTCCAAAACAATAACACATTTCTCATAGCATTTTTTCGGATTACATCTCTATTTTCGTTGTCCTCTTATTACCGAGAAGTAAAAACAAGAACAAAATCTACTTCCATACCTAATGATGTCTGTAGGAACAGACGAAAGATTGTAAAAAATTAAAAAAACCCTATGCAACTGGAATTTATAAACAGGGATCATATCATTCATATACAGGTTCGGAGTTGGTGTATCTTATTTATATAAGAGAAGAGAAGAAAAGAGAGAGCGAGAGAGTATTCTAATACCATAGTACCTGCCACGTACGACTACCAATGTTGGACACTACCACATAGTAAGCTCCGCTTACACTTACACTATCTTTGTAACCTTTTTGTTTAATATATCTTTCTTACCTCAAATCCGTGTTCCGTGTTTTCCTTCCAAGGTCCCAACTTTGGGCCCATATCAATTAGCTATGTCAGAATGAGAATGCAACGTACATTCGAGTCGCGCCTGGTTATATAGCTAGGGATAGAAAGGTTATCGAACAGTGCCTGACTTTTCGCTGATCGAAGAAAAGGTTTGATGATTTTCGTGAAAGATTTTACAGAAGTTGACAGATAATTCAAATGTTGTTTGTAATAATCATCAAGATAAAGGTTGCGGCAGAAATACCTTCCGTATAATATTAATATATTAAATGTGTTTTCATCTCGCCTTACCATTATGTGTGAGGTATATGTGGGACGTTTTTATGCCGCACTTTGTATATTGGAAAGGGAATACATGTTTCCATTTAAAAACTTGGCATCTATTTTATTTTTCACTTTCATTGTGAACATAAATAGAGTATTTTCTTGTTTTTTTTTTTGTGCATCCAGATGCGAAGGATAATCGAAGCAACACATTGTGCGATATCTTCCCTCGATGAAGAACTACAAAGCGCCGTTATGTTTACAATTCCTTTACGTTAATTTTCCATAACGGAACAACTCGTAGATTTTCTTAAATAATACTAAAGTGATGTATATTATCTAAAAAATATTTATACCATACACTAAAATCAGTGTAAAAGAAACCGAAAAATACCAGGAACATGAACAGCCGTTCACAATTATGTTCGAGTTGATAGCCTTTGGCATTTTGGGAAAACCTGAAGTAAATTAAGGTTCGGAAATGAATTAACAGCAATGTAGGTGTCGTTAATGCGGAGAAGGCTGACATTTACAAGAAAACATTTTGCCCATTAAGGACACATGGCACAGTCGATAAAGGCGTTAGTTAGATCCAGTGGAAGGACCCAAAGAGTGTGAGTTCAATACTCGGTTAAGGCAGTGGAGAACTTTCAGATGGAAAATTAACAGGAGATAACTGATAACTGACATCCATCAAACATGGCACGTGGAACTAGAACAGTCTACCCCAGTGAGCGAAATAAAGGGTTTAGTTCGACATTCCAACCACCTGAAGAAGGCCGGAGCGTATAACGGCCGAAACGTTGTAATAAATATGGCGACAAAGATGAGGACAATAGTCCGAATAATATAAATAATGTATATAATACCTCATCTCAGAAATATAGACGAACATTTTGTCATTCAAAACTACAAATATTAAGGAAATAACGAGTTTGAATATGGTATATTCGAGAATAATTGGTTAAAGTTTACCAGGTTAGTCTATAGTTAAATGAAGATAGTGATATAAAATTGTGCATGCTTTATAATTTCATATCTTTTTTGTTCTTAATATTTGTAATGATATTCGAAGCATCATTATAGCTATTGTTATTAAGTCCTTACTTATTATTCTAATTAACAATTTTGCAAGTTATACGAATTATGTTCACACAATGTCTCATCATGATAGTAAACATTTCCTTCGCTAATGATGAACGTATATATCGTTAACTAGTTGAAATCCCAAGTTAAATTTTATTTATTTTCCATAATCAAATTATTTGAAGTCGCTAATTAGAAGATAAATTCAAAATCATTCACTGTTTAACGAGAATTATTTGAATTATATCCAAAGAGAAACACTGAAATAAATACAGATATCATAGCATCATGGTATTTTCTCATATTTTCTTTTATTTTTTCCTTTGAAAATTTCATCTTATTAATTGCCTACATTAATTCAGAGAACATTACATTTGAAATGAAGCTGCTGTTATTGCTGTTTGTGCGTGCATTTCGCTTTCTGCTCAAAGCTGAGGAATACACACACTCACAATCACACACACATATATAACACTCTTGTAAAGATATATCATGACAGAAAAGTCATTTATTTCAGCGATCAATAGAATGAGGCATCTTTAACAATGGATCGTATACATAAGTTCCACTTTCGATCTGTAGCAACTCTAAAACCAACAGACATACAATACATTAAGAATCGCGGAGATTGCAACTGCTCATTAAGACTGGTGCAAATTAGGACCAATATTCTTAGATCTTACTTATTATAAAACGCAGATTGTGTGTGTGTGTGTCTGTTCGTTTATATATTGGATCGGATTTCCTACATTTTTCAACCGATTTCAACAAAACTTCACGGGACTACGTAAAATTACCCTGCGGTGGTTCTGACAGCTCCACAAATTGGAAAAACACAATTGTTTTTGCACGAAATCAATTTGAAAACACGATAAAACACGATTCTGTTGCCAGAATGAAATACTTATTATAAAACCCAGGTTGTGTGTGTGTGTGTGTGTGTGTGTTCGTTTATATATGGGATCGAATTTCATACATTTTTCAACCGATTACAACAAAACTTCACTTTTTTTGGCAGGTAATGTTTCTTATTGTCTTGCACACTTTTTTCTTTATTTTTACATTCAGAATGCTTTAAAAATTCCATTTACAAGACAATTGTTTATAATAAAATTCTATTCAATGGATAGACTCATAACGATTGAAAACAATGTTTTTGTTTGAGTTTGGGTTTGACCAATTCTTTAAAAACACAAAAAAACAACAAACAAAAAATAATTAAGATATGCGTGTCCGTCAACCTTAAACAGTAATCTTTGTCAATTTTATTTTTCAGTCTTTATGATGGTCGATACTTGATCTATCTCTTACTGATACATCCCCGGGCAACGCCGGGCTTTACTGCTAGTCATTAATAAATATACATATGCAGATGATACCAAAGTTTAAGGTTTCACATTCTTCATTGCCGAATTCTGAAAGACGATCTCTCCTTTGATCTATCTCAGCTCGTTCGTTGAAAAGTAACTTGCAATTTTCAATACCTTCCAAACCAAGCTAGTAACGTTTAGTCATCACCAACTAAACGTAACTTTTCTTCTGACATGATGAACGTCCGAACTCTTCAGTCACTTTGTTTTGAAATTCTTCGGAAACCAAATTTCGCCCCAGATCGCAAATATATCTCTCGTATTCGATCGACTGCTAAATAGGCTAGAACAATTATTTGAAAACATATGATATACTCTCACTTTACAAATTTCAGATCACAACAGACATGATGCATTGCTGCCATGCTCATTCCGACTATGATTAACCTTCACTTTCCAATCTTGGCACAGTTCAAAAGCCTCTACATAGCCTTGTGCCTGATGCATTATTTACTACGTTGCTACCCGTTTCCCATAGACGAAACGTCCCAAGTCTGTCGTTAATATCGCTTTTTCCTTGGTGAATATTCTGACGAGCTTCATTCCATAGTTCCACCAGTTTTGAACTTTGCATTCAAGACCAGTTATGCAGCATTGGCAGTTAAAGCATCCTTATTCCGTTCCTAAATCCATTAATAAGAATGAAGATTTATTCCGATAGCCTCTTCCCAATGACAGCTATATGGTGAAAACGACACCCAAAAAATGCTTCTTTGATCACGATATTTTTAGTACTTTCATATTGTAATGCTTAAAATGGAAAGAGCGATCATAATACTCACTATCGTATATTTTTTAATGTTATCATAATTCAGAATAAAAAGTTGAAATATCTCAAATTAACTCGACATATTTTCCTTTAGATGATCTTACATTTTGAATTTTTGTCTTTCAAATAAACATCTCAGCATCTCTAATGAGCGCACACACATTTTAACTACAGAAAAGCAGTTTCCATAAATATTCAGGAAAATTACATTGTCAGTATAAAAATCATTAACCGAGTGAGTCATTAACCGAGTGAGTCATTAATGTTATGCACCATTAGCTTATTAAGGACTGTTTAGTTTGCTTTAAAGTCACTAGGAATCAATGTTGCAGTGATTGCTTAAGAAATTTTTTTCATTTCAGGAATTTCAGGTTTCTCCTTATAAGGGTCTAATAACAGACCCTTTGATAAATCCGTTATCGATTATATTTTATGATTATTATTTACATGAAAGATGTTTACAAGAAAAATGAAATGCCGAAACAATGCGCATTTGGGGATTTATTTACGGTTAATGATGTTAAGCTGAACACACGACAAATATAGAAATTGCAAATTAGAGAGTAAGGAATTTCTCTGACCATTAGGGTCAGGGTAAGACGATTTTGTCAAAGAATGTATTCAAATAAAGGAAAACGAAGAAATATATTAAAGGAAAGGAATCTATTTGGGAAGAATATAATTTAATGTTAAAAAGAAGAGAGAGTTATCGCATATAAGGGTGAGAAATAAAAAGTTAAATTAATACAAGATAATAAGCATGAAGCTTTGACACAAATAAAATCGATAAAATTGAAAAACGAAAGTGTTGGCGAGAGAAGTGAAATACGTGTTTGTATACATTCTTTTTTTGTAATCATATAATGAATTAGAAAAACAATTTTTGCGGAAGAATGAAGAGAATTCTCAAATAATAGAAGCATATTGGAAAAATAAAGCATGGATTATTGTTAATACATACTGGCTGGAGCGGCCCAGTGCTCCATCTCAACGATTAAGCATAGGGGTGGAAACATTATGCTTCGGGGCTGTTTCTTTGCTAAGAGTACAGGACGACTACACCGGGTCGAGGGAAAGATAGATTGGGCCAAGTACAGGGAAATCTTGAGTGAAAACCTCCTTGCTTCGGCCAGGACACTGAAGATGGAGTGTGGATGGGTGGTCCAGCATGACAATGACCCAAAGCATACGGCTAATGCAACAAATGAGTGGCTCAAGAAGAAGTACATTAAGGTAATGGAGTAACCTAATCAGTCTCTGGACCTTAATACTTTTAAGAATCTGTGAAGGGAGATGAAACTTCGAGTTGCCCAATGACAACCTACAAACCTTAAGGATTTAGAGAGGATCTGCAAAGAGGATGGGCAACCCAGCCCCCGTGATATGTAAAAGGTTGATAAGCAACTACAAGAAAAACTGGCTGTTGTGCTTGCCAACAAGGGTTTCTTCATCAAATATGTTGTTTTGCTATGGGGTGAAATTTTTTTTTTTTCAATAAAAAGAAGTAAATGTTCAAAAATTAATAAAATATGATTTTCTAGAATATTTTTATATTCTATCTCTCACTTCCAAGACAGACCTACCCAGCAAATTATAGACCATTCTCATTTTTGTAAGACGGCAAACTCAAAAAATCATCAGGGGATGAAATAATTATTTTCCCCAATATTTAAATTTGCATATACATCTTTATTTCTATGGAAAATTCTAGATGTTTTATGATGATTTTATTACACTTGGGTGCTTCCCAGTGCAAGATAACCTTAACCTCTGAAATTCATGTGTCAATCGCAGTGCATCTTCCTTATTCACATAGTAATCTCTTATTTCCATATCCTCTTATATTCCAGTCACAAATATCATTCTGTAAACTTCATTATAAATTTAATTAATTATAAGAGTTTCTATCATTCTCTTCATTATATAATTGAAATATTAGTAAAGAATGTGGAATAGGAAAAGAAAGGATAAAATCTGCATACCTGAAATTATCGCTCATAGTAAATTAAGAAGTTAAAATAATGAAGATGTAATATTTAATTAATGGAAATGAAAATATCGGCATAGATAAAGCGAAGGAACAACATATACATTGTAAGCCAAAATTCTGGGTAACCGATAGCTTCAATAATTTATAAGATTCATACATATTTTGATTTTATTAATTTTAACTAAGCTAGGAGTATGAAACTATTTAATCCATTATTTCATGGCATCCAACTTTTTAGAGAGCGGTTTACCTATTATTTTTAAAATACAGTAGTTCCAAAAATGTTTCCAAGGCAAAAAGTGGTAATTTATGAAGAAACTTTTTATGCAGTAATGTATTAATTTCATTATCATTATCATTATGATTATTGAATATATGATGAAACACTTCATAAAGAGAAAGCCCTACTAATTCGAATAAAATGGGAAACTCATTCAATGTTTACGCAATTCTGCGAAACGAAGAGGGTTAATGAACGAGGAAACTGAATTAAAATCAATTGTTTCTTAATACAAAGACAGAGAAAAAACAGGACGACAGGAATTGAGAAAGGATCTAATCGTGGAAGAAATAAATTTAGGCGTGGTGTAAATTGAAAATCAGTAGATAAGTAGCATTTTTTTGTATGATTGACGGATCCATATCTGCCATTCTATTCATTATCAAATAAAAAAAAACGAAAAGAAAGTTCTGAATCTGATGAACATGTAAATTCTATTTTTGTTTCTTTATGGTAATTTAGATAAGTAAAAGAAAATTATCTAGAATACTCGGATATAAAGTATGAATATATAAAAACAAAGATCAATAATAGGCAGTTTCTCATTTAAACATAGATATAAATATGTTCTGACGATTTCAAATGTACATTTCTTTCTTACTTTCATTAAGAGGTGAATATCTCTATTACGACATAAATTACCTATTATTTAAAACAATGGTAACTAAATTCATATAAATGAATATGCACATTTTGATAAATTAATTTGTGTATCTTGCCTTCTCTTTACATAGTATCTCATTTATATAATGATTATTATGAAATATACTAAGTTACCTATTTGAAAAATCCAATTAAAGTTTGAATATAAATTTTGGGGGCGTTGTGGTTTGGTACTCAAGGCGCAGACAACTGACATATTTAGCTTAATATTTCTATCCATACACACACACATTATATATATATATAATTATTTATTTAAAAATATGATTCCAAATCGCTACATAAGAAGTCCCATGTTTCAAAACAAGAGCCGAAACATGAGACTTCTTATGTCGCGACGTGGAATCATATTTTTAAATAAATAATTATATTTATCTTTCTACTTTGTATCGAGCACTATTTAAAAAAATAATAACTAAAAAATACTAAGGGACTTTGGATTATTTACCTAACCAGTTCCTTCCTATTTTCTATATATTTTCACACACACACACACACACACACACACACACACACACACACACACACACACACATATATATATATATATATATATATATATATATGGGGAGAGAGAGTATAGGGGTCAACGGAGCATTATTCAAACATGTAAAAATCAATAACAATGATCATCCCCTCACACCTATCATTTCAAAAAGACCTACAACTGCATACTACTCTTGAAAACCATTAACAAATTAATTACTCCATACCTCCTAACTAAATATTTCATTAACTCCATGAAAGAATTTGTACAGATTCTTCATGCTGTAAAACCAAACACCTAGATAATCGCATCTTTAGATGTATAAATTTTATTTACTAATATTCATGAAACTATTGACATCATTATCCGTGCTGCATACAATTTAATAAATGTTATTAGCAAGTACCATTCAAGTACATTTTCATAAGCCTCTAGGCAACATTTATACGAAAATAGACGGTATCGCTATGGGATCTCTTTTAGGCCCCTATTTTTCTAATTATTATACGGCACATTTAGAAAATAAAATACTTAATAACACTAATAAACCTCCTATATACGTAAGATCCATAGATGATATTTTGATTTTAGCTGAAAATATTGTTCAAATTACACAGCTTAAAAAGAAATTTGAAAGTCACTCCTTCCTCGAATTTGCACGAGAACTCAACATAAATAATATTACATTCCGTGATGTATTTATTGATTCCAGCGCAGATAAATTTACTACTTCGCTATATAGAAAACCCACTAACATTAACTCATGTCTTCTTAATTATAACAGTAACTGCCCCCATAATTTAGCTTTCATAAAAAAAAACTATTCGAAAGCACAAAAATGATATCTTCTTCCAAAACCATAATTATATAACATCAAAGAAACACTCATTATTAATGTATCCACGTATTCCGTCATTAAACAACATATTAAAATGTATCTGAATAAACTTAATGTTACCACTTACAAAATCGATAATATTAATAATAATTGTAATCACAATGATATATGACAGATTGATAGACAGGTATAATGGGAGCAAGAACCTAAAGTAATATAAAATTCAAAAATATATAAAATAGAGAAAAAAAAACTATTGTGAGGAGAACATTCAGATGCATACGTGTCCGTATGTAAGTATACGCAAAACTATATAATTGCGGAGTTATAACGTATTAAAAATCTCCATGAGGCCGTGTCATTAACCATACCCTATTTTGCTAAAGTATACAAAATTCATCTCGCAAGGAATATAATTTATAACAAAATAATAATATATATTTAAAAAAACAAAAACATAATTATAAAGATTTGCATAAGAGTAATTCATAATTTTGACATTTGAGATATCATATATAGATATAGAATAACATACAAATATGATACTCCAAGACACCTTTATATATCTATCTCAATGTATACTAAAAATATGCAGAATCAAAGCCGATATTAATATTTATCAATATTTACCAAATTGACAATAGAAATGAATAGAACAATAATGAAATACCGGCCCTAAACAATGTCCTCACTATTATTTCTCAATGCAGTTATTGATGTAAGAAGATTAACGTTGATTCAGACAAGAAACAAGAAGTATTATACCCCCATATGATGAATGTAATTGCTTATTAATTAAGTTAATCAAAATGTCCATTTAACATTTTAAAAATGCATGCATGATTCTCGGAATTACTTTTCTTTGTTTGCATACAAAAATATGGGATTTTGTCTAAATGTGGATCTATATATAGTATATACATACATACATACATACATATATATATATATATATATATATATATATATATATATATATATATATATATATATATATATATATTTGAAACATGGTTGGTACTGTGTAGCGAAAAAAACATATTTTAAATCAATTAATTTATAATATTAATGCTCTGTAAATTTACATTGAGCACTATTTTGTAAAAATAAAAATAAAAATATCTATAAGAACACCGGATTTTATATCTTACTGTTCTTTCTTTTTATTTATCTATATATATATATATATATATGTGTGTTTAATATGCGTATAAGTAGCTGCACATATTAATATGGATTTAATTTAATATGAAGTTTTACTTTAAATACAAATGAATAAAATACACAACTGATGTTTCTGTTATCCTATTGATTACAAGAACCTTTTATAAAGCTTATAAAATACAGAAGCCACACCATTTTTCATATTTCTATTTCTTTACAAATGTCATACCAATAATAAGGAACTTACCTTGTTATGTATTTGTACTGCTCGGATTCTACACTTCGATAGGTATCTGAAAATCAAAAGAGTATGAAATATATACGTATTGCTGACTTAATTATAGAGATATGCACAATATTCAAAGCATCTTCATAAAAGCAAACATGACATGTATTTGGAATTTAGATATCTTAAAAGAAAAGAATTGCTAAGGAATCATCTTTATATCATGTCATTTATTTCGTTTGATATAGTAAGGCACAAATTCAGTCATCATTATATACAAATATATTACATATTTGCCTAATTCGAAGCCGACGGCATGGGAAATATTTACGACAATGCCGTACATTGTCATATTTCGCCAACTGACCGCTATCATTAGACGAGTACTTTATTTTAAATGTATAAAATGATGTATGCTGAGTACTTTATTTTAAATGTATAAAATGATGTATGCTGAGTACTTTATTTTAAATGTATAAAATGATGTATGCTGAGTACTTTTTATTTTAAATGTATAAAATGATGTATGATGAGTACTTTATTTTAAATGTATAAAATGATGTATGATGAGTACTTTATTTTAAATGTATAAAATGATGTATGATGAGTACTTTATTTTAAATGTATAAAATGATGTATGATGAGTACTTTATTTTAAATGTATAAAATGATGTATGCTGAGTACTTTATTTTAAATGTATAAAATGATGTATGCTGAGTACTTTATTTTAAATGTATAAAATGATGTATGGAGTACTTTATTTTAAATGTATAAAATGATGTATGCTGAGTACTTTATTTTAAATGTATAAAATGATGTATGATGAGTACTTTATTTTAAATGTATAAAATGATGTATGATGAGTACTTTATTTTAAATGTATAAAAAGATGTATGCTGAGTACTTTATTTTAAATGTATAAAATGATGTATGATGAGTACTTTATTTTAAATATATAAAATGATGTATGATGAGTACTTTATTTTAAATGTATAAAATGATGTATGCTGAGTACTTTATTTTAAATGTATAAAATGATGTATGCTGAGTACTTTATTTTAAATGTATAAAATGATGTATGATGAGTACTTTATTTTAAATGTATAAAATGATGTATGATGAGTACTTTATTTTAAATGTATAAAATGATGTATGATGAGTACTTTATTTTAAATGTATAAAATGATGTATGATGAGTACTTTATTTTAAATGTATAAAATATACACCAGCGTAACAAAACTTGATTTGACTATGAAAGTTTCATGTTAAAATATTTATAAATAATTTCAAACCTTTCTAATGTGTTATAATTTTGTAGTCACTATTCCAAATTATTTCTAATTTAATAAGAATTTAATGTATAAACTGGAAAAAGTTCTTACTCAGATACAAGCTGCTAACCATCAGCAACATATCCAGTAACTTATCTTTCTCGATATAGTAGTAAGGCGTCATCAATATAACTAAAGCATTTAGTATTTTTGGTCAGTCGGATTCTAAGAAAGACATGCTAAAACGCAACTGATGAGGGAAACTATAGTCGTTTTTTTCTATTAAAATGTATTTATTTTTGTAATAAAACGAGGAAATTCCATGTCCTTGTAAATCAAAAGATATATTATTTTTTTTTTTTGAATTTGTGAATTATTGCATTAGGAAATATAAACAATTGTCACCTCGTATTTTCGAATGTAAGTATTTTTTTCAATTTATAAAACACAAGCTATTGATGAGACCTACATAATTTTTTTATGGAATCTTCACAAAAAGCATTATACTTTTCTTTTAAACAAATTTGAGTGTTTGGTTTGTGTGATGGGATAAGCTACAGATTTTAGAAATTTTGGGAAGACATTCGATTAAGGAATTCCTTTCACTTTTAGTCGATTTTATTTGATTTGATCAATTTTCTGTCTACTTACTCATTCATTATTCTCAGTTTTGGAACCATAAACATGAGTGTTGTTAAACTGAGATATTGTTTTTTTTCATGTATTATCCATAACGACAATTTCATCCGATTAATATTAGGTGGTTATGGACAAAAACTTAATCTTACAGTATTTTTAATTGCATTTGTATTTTTCATAATTGTTTTGTTGTTCTATTTGTTTTACTTGGATTATTTAATCTACTGGATAAAGAAATTTTTGACATCATTGTCGTTTGGTTTGGCATTTTGATTATACAGTGTAACCCGGATATAAGAGAGTTGTCGGGACCGGAGAAGAAGTCTCTTATATCCGGGTTTCTCTTATATCAGGGTTTCTCTTATATCCGGGTTTGGTCTACAGTGTAACCCGGATATAAGAGAGTTGTCGGGACCAGAAAAGAAGTCTCTTATATCCAGGTTTCTCTTATATAGGGTTTGGTCTATATGTATACATCAACACAGGCTCTAATTTGGGACCAGAGACAATCTCTCTTATATCCGGGTTTCTCTTATATCCGGGTCTCTTATATCCGGGTTACACTGTAGTATCTATGAATCACCAGTTGTTTTTTTTAGAACGAACGAACGGTAACTTCAAGCAAAACATGAAGAATTGAAGTTCTGTAGTGGAAAATGTTACACTTGGTTGTTCGTACTATATCATTTTATTTACTGTCTGCTCATCGACTACGTCAGACGTTCGGAAACCTATCTCGAGAAGTACTGTTTATTATAAACACTATTTGTCCCATTCCGAAAGCCGTTAAAACATTTTTGGACTGTAACTTACGAAGTTCGGAATTCCGTGTCTACTTTTCTGTCTAACATTTACTGTGACTGGTTTTAGTAAAAATCTTTATATTCTTTAAATGAATTGCTTTTATTCTATATCAATATTGTGAGGAAGACTAAATGAAAACCCGAATGTATGGTAAACGTGTCAATGTAAAAGTGTCCAGTCGAGTATTATAGAATATGTAAATATTCTACTATTCATTTAAATTTTTCGTCGGCATTTATAGCGCCAATAATTTAAGCAGATAGAATCGAAAATATATCAGACAATAACATTGACCGTGATGAAAGCAAAATTTTAAATGTAAGAAATATGCACTAACTATGGTTACAGATGTAGAAATAACTAAAATCAAAAACTGACATTTGTATACTTGTGCTAGAATCTAATTACAGATGATATTCGTCGAAAGAGATAAGGTGAAGAGCTAGAATAATATGTCAGGGAAAACCTTTAGACAAAAAATATTTTATAAAATGTTGAATAAACAGTGAAATAAAGGAAGACGCTTGACATGATAAAATTTAAGAATATGGAGAAAAAGAAATCGTTAAATAAAATGCTAACATAAAGCACATTATGCAACAAGGACATAAAGAGGAAAAGAGAGCTGGTTTGAATGAACTTAAAGAAAATATGTATATCTCACTAAATATTCTCAAATCAATATGTATCCCAAGCAAAACAAAGATATCAAAATAAAAATAAAACACAGAATATTAACTACTGTTGTTAACTGGAGCAATAAATGGTTTATTAATTTTAATGCCTTCAAAACGAAACACATGCCTATCAATCATCCGGACAACAACTCACAGCGTCCTCATGTTTTTTACTGACAATTGCAACGATTATATTGAATCAATTGATAAGTTTCGGATAAGGTCAGTCGCATCACTGTATCGTGCTAAACAATGTTTCTCGCAGAATCTGTCAACGCATGTATAATACTTCCATTCGTCCGTACGTCAAATATTGCTACCACATATGGTATGGTGCATGTGATATACAATTAGAGATACTTGAGAATATCCCCTAAAATCTGCAACGTTATCGATACTTCGGCTTCCCAGTAATTGTTTTGATGAACCTTCCACGTTATTACTTTGAATTCACGAATTTATATGCAGTAATACAGTGACAGCTATGTCTCATAATTCTCTTGACGAAAATTTTATACTAATAGTTTCTTCGTCGCACGTTCCTATTGTGAAATTCACTTCCGGTCTTCTGTTTTCCTGTCAACTACGATCTTCCGAAATGTATATACGCATCATCTGTTTTTTCTTTGACTCCTGTTCGTTTATTGTTCACTATGTTTGTTCACTCTCAATAACCACTTGACTCTTTGTGACTTTTATCTCAAAGCTTGGGGCGAACTGATTACACAAATAAATAATATTTTAAAATAAATTACAAGAGTTAAAATATAATTAGTGCATTAGCTTGGATAATGGGAAAAAACGTAACACTTGGAAATTCAGTAAATTTTTAAAAATTATAAATCTATTTACTTTATTATGCAAACAAGACATTCAGTTACTCTCTTAAAGAAGACGAAGTTATTAAAATGTAGTCTAATTCCCCAAACAAAAGAAAGTATGTGACAGAATCTCACGATAATTCTAGCAAGATACCGCAAAGAAATCAGATATTTCCAGAATCACCATTTGAATACGAATTAGATAAATTTTGCATGGAATTCTGATTTCATGAGAACGTCTACATTTTACGCTGAAACTGTAATCAGACATTAGAACCGAGTGAGGAAATGCGAAGATAAACATGGCAATATATTAATAACTAGATGCACGGCCCGGCGTTGCCCGTGCTTGATTCAAAAATCGTACAACTCATACAGCACTGCACGCACTAACCTGTTTCTTCCCGCGCAGAGCGTGACCTTAAATTAATCTGCATTTAGGAAATACCCAACCGGAAAAACATTTTTAAGGGTTGACCGATTGTCGATTTGCACTCTGTTTGTGGGGTGCTCAGAGTTGAAACTTCACATGATGACTCCCAATGGCCTCTTCATAAATCCGATCGGTTTTCGCTAAAAACTGACATATGGTTCAGGTGCAATCTGAGCGTATCGGCTTTTGGGTTTTATCGATTTTCCGCGCTGTTTAGGGGTCCGTGGTCATGAAACTTCTGGACAACACTTCTAAAGGTAGACTCTAAGAGGGTGTCAAATTTGGTTGAAATGCAATCATTCCTTCTGTAAACAGATTTTTTCGATTATCGATTTTTTCGATTATCGATTTTTTCGAAACCTGAGTCCGAACTGAAAAACCGGGCTGCGTCATGTCCTTAAGGCAGACATTCACAAACTTGTGGTGAAAACCGCATCGAAATCGGGTGAGAAATGCGGCCTGGGCGATGTAACAACGCCCACGACAGACACACAGACAGACAACATGAGAAATATAGATAGTAGATAGATAGATAGATTCCCAATTGAAAAATGCAACGGACAATATGTAAATGTTTCCCATAAGATTTCCAACAGTGTTCTTCTAATTATATTGTATAATGTTATTAATGTTTCATTTCTGTTAAATAGCTTACTAACACGGTTATATCTTTTGTACAGAAAAAAATAAAATAAAATATAAGCTTATGAACTGCATCTCTGTTCAGAAACTGCTTAGAATATCCTAACATTGACAATGTCAGAAAAAATGCATTTAATGATTTATTACTGATAGATCAAAACTTACTGATTGGATCCTCTGTATGTTATCATTAACTCGATAAACTACACAATTTCAGAAAAGTATAATTAAAATAATATACTAATATTAGTAAAATGAAAGCTCACTATAAAACGATTGTTAACTAGAAATTATCAAGATGATATACCTGAAAATTGGGTTTATTAAAACCCAGATTCAATAATGAATATCTAGAAACAATTGAGTATATTCTATTAGATTGCACAATATTATCATTCATCAACTATAAATTCCTTCATGACAGGGTAAACCAATAACTGCACTAGAAAAATTGCAAAAATCTATTGGAGGAAACTGTAAGAAAGTTTATGAACGTCACCCAGACCATGTTACAGAAACAGAATCGGTAGCAATTTTATGGGATTTTAGAATTCTTATAGATAGAAAGGTTAAATGTAATTGCCCAGAAAAAAATGATAAAAGACTGCATGAAATTTCCAGTAGTCTGTAAGAACTTCGAAAACTATCAAAATACAAGGACATTGAAGTTGAAATCTAAATAACGTGGAAAGGAAACTGAAAGAAAATAGTATGAACACCACACAGACCCGGTTACGGAGATAGGACCTGTTACAATTCTATGGGACTACACAATACACACTGACAGAACAATCGATCTAACCGCCCAGACATTGTTATTAGAGACCACAAACAAAAAAAAAATCCTCCTTATTGATATGGCAGTCCCTACGGACTGCAATGTATCTTTGAAGATATTCAAAAAGCTATCAAAATACAAGGAACTTGAAATAGAAATCTCAAAATAGGGAACATGGGAACATTAAATATCCCTGTCGAAGTTGGGGCCCTCGGATTGTTTGGAAAAGTTTCCACTAGATTAATTGAAGGGATTCATGGAAGCCCATGCCTTAAGAAATACATAAAATGTTCTCACGAATACAGCCCACACCTGACGAAGGGCTTTATCTATGTAAAATATATATTTTGTGTGTGTGTGTGTGTGTGTGTTTCAGGGGAAAATGTCATGATGGCATTTCTAGCTTTAGGCCTCTAGGCGGGACCCGGAACAAAATCTGTGCACACCAGAAATCAAAGGAAATACAATAATAATAATAATAATAATAATAATAATAATAAAAAAGAAGGCAGTAAATACAAACAACATTTACATTTAGTAGATTCTGTAGTAAATCAAAACAGAAGCCAAGAACCAACTATTGCAGCAAAAGATATGAAAAAGAAAGCCAAGGATAAAGCCCTTGAACAGATGAAACAACGCTGGCAAGACAAACCTCTGCATGGCCAATATCCAGAACGTGCAAATAAACCCAATGTTGATAAAGTTAATACTCATCGATGGTTACGAGCATCTGGATTAAAGTCTGAAACTGAAGGTTTTATTCTTGCAGCGCAAGACCAGAGTCTTTTCACTAGGAATTTTCAGGCAAATATCATACATAATAATGTGGATCCAAAATGCAGGTTCTGTGACAAATACCAAGAAACAATAGACCATCTAATCTCAGGATGTTCTATACTTGCCCCAAATGAATATAAAAATCGTCACGATAGAGTGGGGCAATACTTACACTGGACAATGTGCAAACACTTTGGAAAATGTGTAAGCAAACACTGGTATGAACATCGGCCAGCGCCGGTTACAGAAATAGAAGATGTCACCATTCTATGGGATTATACCATCCACACAGACAGAAAAATTGAAGCAAATAGGCCGGACATTATTGTCAAAAACCAGAAAGAAAAAACTTGCCTACTAATTGATATGGCTTGTCCAGCGGATTGTAACATAGCAACCAAGGAATTTGAAAACTATCAAAATACAAAAGACCTGGAAATTGAAATAGAAAAAATGTGGAAATTGAAAACAAGAATAATACCAGTGGTAATAGGTGCACTTGGAATTATAAAAAATGGAACAAAACAACACATTGAAAGAATCCTGGAAACCCCAGCTTAAGAGACATACAGAAAATTGTCTTATTAAGTACAGCACACACACTAAGGAGAACTTTGTCTATGTAACGCTAGCAACTTCATCGGAAAAAAAAAAAAAAAAAAAAAAAAAAAAAATTAAATGAAATGTGGCCATAATAACACACCACGACCTGCCTTAGGTCTTTCCGCAGACTTGGTAGGTAGTGTGTCCATAGCAGAAAAATAATAATAATAATAATAATAATAATAATAATAATCTGTACGCGGAAATAGGTGCAGAAATGCAAGCAAAGCACTGACGCTGCAAAATACTTAAAAAAGAAAGCAAATGCAACTGACCAGTAACAGAAACGATGGCACTTCAATATTCTTCAAGGTCAATACTCTGCCCGTACCAAACAAACGGATGTAGACAAATCCTGTACCCATCAGTGGCCATGTAGGGCAGGGTTAAAAGCAGAAACCAAAGGTGTAGACTCACTGGGGAAGACTGATCTAGTTCCACGTGCCATGGTTTAATGGATGTCAGTTATCAGTTATCTCCTGTTAATTTCCCTCTGCAAGTTCTCTACTGCCTTGCTCTCCAAGACTAATACTTGCTAACTAGAAATTATCAAGCACACATACAAAATAATGTGTTAGCGTAAAATGCAGATTCTGTGATAAATATCCAGAAACAATTGATCATCTTGTATCATGTTGGACGGTATTTGCAACCGTTGAATATAAAGCACAGCACGACAGAGTTGGCCTGTTATCTTCACTGGAAAATCTGCAACATCTACGGGAAGGAAACTGAAAGAAATTGGAAGGAACACCACCCACACCCGGTTACTGAGATAGGAACTGTTACAATTTTATGGAACTACACAATACACATAGACAGAATAATCAAAGCCAACCGCCCTGATATCGTTATCAGAGGGTTGCAACCAAAAGAAATTGCCTCCTTATTGATAGGGCAGGCCCTGCAGACTGCAATGTGTCTTTGAAGATCTTCAAAAATCTATCAAAATACATGGACCTTGAAATCGAAATCTCGAAAATATGGCACATGCGAATATCAGGAATCTCTGTTGTAGTTGGAGCCCTCAGATTCTTTGGAAAGGATTCCAATAGACTCATTGATGGAATTCCTGTTTGTCCATGCTTTAAAGTAATGTAAAAATATATTCTCAAGTGTACAGCCTACACCTTATGAAGAGCTTTATTTATGCAAAATATGTTTTGTTTATTTTGTTTATTTATTTCTTTTTTTTAAATTGCTACGTGAAAAATATCATGATGCCATTTCTGACCTTAGGTCTCTGGGCGGGACCCGGAAAGAATTAAGTATACATCAGAAATCAAAAGGAAATAAAACAACAACAAACATAACTACAACAACAATAATAATGCGTTTTTATTATTTCATACATAAACTACAAAAATGCATTTCACATCGTTTCCCATTCATCAATTATGAAAATAAATTTAAGATCATTTTAGACCCAACATGTCATTATGAAATTGAAATAATTTGATCTTTTATTTCAGTTATAAAATGAAATTGAAAATATCGACATTCGAATGAGTTTCCACTTATTTTTTAATTCATTATTTATTGAAGATGGATATGGATGTAAAAGGTGAAGGTGGAATAGTATCATCAGTAAACTGTATAAAATGAACAATAAATAAATAGGAAGGAAAGCGGGATAAATCTATGTTGCATGACTTAGGGATGACAGAAAAATGGGATTTATTTAGGATAAGTGTATGAAGTTATCAGTTAAAAGCCGTTGATGAGGAGGAAATGTACAGAGTAGGTAACTTATAATTAGAATAGGATTCAGTATCTGTCTATATTTCTGAAGATGAGGTATTATGTACATTATTTGCATTATTCGGACTATTGTCCTCAACTTTGACGCCATATTTATTACAACGTTTCGGCCATTCAGTATCTGTCTATATTTTTGAGATGAGTTATTATGTACAATGTACAATATTTACATTATTCGGACTATTGTCCTCATCTTTGTCGCCATATTTATTACAACATTTCGGCCTTTCAGTATCTGTCTATAATTCTGAGATGAGATATTATGTACATTATTTACATTATTCGGACTATTGTCCTCATCTTTGTCGCCATATTTATTACAACATTTCGGCCTTTCAGTATCTGTCTATATTTCTGAGATGAGTTATTATGTACACTACTTACATTATTCGGACTATTGTCCTCATCTTTGTCGCCATATTTATTACAACATTTCGGCCTTTCAGTATCTGTCTATAATTCTGAGATGAGATATTTTGTACATTATTTACATTATTCGGACTATTGTCCTCATCTTTGTTGCCATATTTATTACAACATTTCGGCCTTTCAGTATATGTCTATCTTTCTGAGATGAGGTATTATGTATATTATTTACATTATTCGAACTATTCTCCTCATCTTTGTCGCCATATTTATTCCAACCTTTGGGCCGTTGTACGCTTCGGCCGTTGTACGCTTCGGCCTTCTTCACGCGGTTGGAATGTCGAACTGAACCCTTTATTTCGCTCACTGGGGTAGACTGTTCTAGTTCCATGTGCCATGGTTTAATGGATGCCAGTTATCAGTTATCTCCCTTTAATTTCCCTCTGCAAGTTCTCTACTGCCTTTCACTTAGTCATCTCTGAAATTTTTAACATGGTTAATTGAAATTTGAGACACTAAGCAGAATAAACCCTTGAACCCTCTTTAATATGTAATGAACAGTTAACTCATGGCACAAAACAGGCGTCAAACTTTTGTATTACTCACGAAAAATGGTACAAACAGAAATATACAATCAGAATTAACTCACGAAACAATATTAGATCAATTTGTTATGATCAATGAAAATATGATATTAAAATTAACTTACAATTAAGGAAAGAGTGTACTCCGGGGCAAATGATTGGAAAAAGAAAACTGAATATATATTAGGACGTTTCTAGTCATAAATGCAGCGAAAAATTAAATCAACTTGTAATTTTTCAAGGTCATTATTAACATCATGATTAATGGAAAACACTCAATGCACGGGCAATATACTCTTAACAGTGTGAAATCAAAACAGAATATGGATTTATATTGGCCACAAAAAAAACAATGCACTATTATCAAATGAAAATGCTGAGAAGTGTCTATATTGTAAAAAAAAGGATCTGCAACGAGGAAAAGTGATAATTCTCTGTTCCTGCATTATCTATCACAATATAACTAAGTCCATATTAGACTAAGTCAATGACTGTAATAAATTATTTGCAGTTGGGTATTAAATATTCGCAGTAATTGACAATGGTAATATTAGACTTTCTTATTGTCGAAAAAAAAACAAAAAAAAAGTCACTGCCACCGCCGGTGAATATTTACAAAAAAATGTGTATAAAAATATCTTTTTACTATAAAATATGTTTCTCTCGTACAATAACTGTTATCGCTTTATTCCAATATTAATGTTTTTTGTAAATACAAACAGAACCATTACGGTAAAGATACCAGATGTAATTAACGAAGAAAATCAGAAGAAAAAACGTTTTAATTGCTATGATTATAAATATAGTAAAAATTTCTCTTAAATCGATAAATTTAACATATATATATATATATATATATATATATATATATATATATATATATATATATATATATATATATTAAAAGGCTTAAACACTAATATTCCACGCTCATAATTTATTCCATTGGAATCGTAAATACGATCCAATTCATCAGACCTACAAATTCAAAAAGAAAACAGAAAAAACAACTCCGGAAATAAAAAATAGAATTTAGAGAGAGTGTAAGTATGAGAGTGTGGGACGAATGTTAGAGCTAAAGAGAGAGGTAACAGACGAGAGAAGGTGGGAGATTAAAACTTAACAAAGAGAAGTTTTAGAGACGTGAGTTGAAGAAGGTTTAAGTGAGAGAAATATGAATGTTGTCGGATGTCTAATACATTAAAGATGTAACCGGAAATGATACAATTTGTGGTGACATACACAAATGCCCTTCAGTTTTAGTTTTCCCTGCCCCATCTCTCACCCACCCCTTTTACTTTTCTTTTCCTCTCCCTTCCTCTTCTTCTGATCTTTAAGATTAGATCGTCTATTGTATGTTCCAATGTAATAAATTATAACCATGGAATATTAGTGTTTATGCCTTTTTATTATATCCTTACTCTGTCCTGGACATTGAGTTCTACCTGGATTCTATCCTCGTGGAATTTTTTATTCAAAAAAATATATATGTATGTATATGCATCTATGTATATATATTTATATATTTTGCATATGTATGTGTATATTTACCACTAATATTATCAATTACATATATATATATATATATATATATATATATATATATATATATATATATATATATATATATACGTACGTAAAGGTTAAAGGTAAATATGCGGCACATGAAATAACAGATTATTCCACTTAGAATTAGGGAATAATTACCATGAGCAAGAAAGTCACCGACAAGTTGGCGACCATATGCTTTATGTAATCTAAAACATAATGAATATCCGAACAGCATAGATATTACGAAAGTCATTTCGGATCAAATTTTTCCTTGCACTGTTAACCTAGTTATTGAGCCTGTCTCTTCACACCTGAATTGTTTTAAGTCATTGTAAATGACTGGAAGAGAGAAGAAATAAGATATGTGTGTGTGTATTTGTGTGTGTACGTGTGTGTGTGTTTATGGACAAAGACTTTTACATGAGGTAATCTTATATGTATCTTATTTTCATATTTTCTAAAAGGATTTTGGATATGCGAAACAAAGTTGTTAATAATGATCCGTTAAAATAACATCATTTTTCTGTTTCCCCCGAAGTATTTCTGTCTCAGGCATTTTCAACGACTAGATGTTGTCTCAATGGTACCCAAGTTTTGGTTGCCTCTATCCCTGCAATATTTAGAATGCTGTCACTTAAATTGCAGATTAGTTATAAAACCTCAATTTGTAACGCTAGACATCAAATTCCAAATTACTGATAAAATCTCACATTTATTTAAATGCATAACCTCAAACTGCAAATTAATTATAGACGTATCGATTGACGGAAGTCATGTACTAAATGGTTGCACTTTGCTAGACCGCAGTAATAAAGATTATAGTAGGTATGTATGCCAATATTAATTTACACATATAGTAAATATTTTATATAGATTTTAAAATCGAACTGATCAATGAATGCGTTTGATAATTGACTATAATAATCAGGTAATGAAGAAATATCAAAACATCTCCAACCTACTGAATATGTCTAACAATTATGTTGAGTAAACAGAGAAACCGTAACTGCATCATTTACTTTCATGTGCCATGTTTCCTTAGTACGTAGCCGATCATGGCTCTCCACAATATCCTGTCCTTTGTAGTGCTTAATTTGTAGCTTAAATAAATTTGATCTTTCTGCTATTTCTCTCCAAACTTGTTCCACAATCCATTTACTCAAGCTCTCTAAGTATGTTATGCTATGTTTGGCACTGTCCCTCTTGCATTTAGACGCTCATGTGAGTATCAGATTCTTCAAGCCTATCTTTCTTCATTATGTGCCCTGGAAATCTCAACTGCTTCTCCCTAATGTTAAGGATAAATTTACTTTTAATTTCCATTATCTCTAAAGCTTCGTCGCTGCTAATATATTCAGTTCATGGTATCCTCATTATCCTTTTGTAGAACGGAATATATATTGTTCAAGTCTCTTTTTCATCTTTGAGGAGCACTCACTGACATATATCGCGTGACATTTTAGAACTCTTTTCCTTGTTTGTAGTTCATAGTTTTTTTCTATTTCTTAGTACTATGTTTATCTTTGGGAATGTATCATTGGCTCTCACAATGCGCCTTCGGATTTCAATGTCAAATATTCCATCCTGTGATAAAACACTTCATAGATATTTAAATTGTTCAGAGGGAAAATACAGAGGGATTTAGTGATACATCTGTCACAGGATTGACCTTGGATAAACTAATTAAGGAAATCCTTTGAGTAGTATGATTTCCTGCAAGATGAGAAATATCACAAAGGAACAAAAGGTTTGTTTGATATTTTTGTCTTTATTCTTCATCAAGATTATGGTTGAAAAAGTTAATACGGAAAAGTTTTGGGACAAATTTTAAGTATGTTTACGCATAATACGATCCAAAATATCATTCGGGCAGCAGATACTTCCAAAGTTCCGGTCGGGTATATCAATATTGATTTTTCGTTACACTATTTAGAATTGTATCAGTAAATCATTTTGGCCACTTCGAGATGGCGTATTGGTAATGCAAACTTGCCTTAGTAGATCAAGTGCAACTATGTAATGAGTTCGATCCTCACTGGTTGATCTTTCAGTTTTGTGACATATTAAAACTATATTTACTAAATAACATGTGCATTTTGAAAAGGTGTCATGGCTAGAAAGTTTGCGTCGCTAGAGATGTACAGCTGAATTCGCTGGGTGCTAAATTTTTTCGCCTATGTGTCACATCTAAGCTACGCTGAGCAAATTGCTATACAATTAGGCTATTTTGCTGAAGATATAGGTTCGTAATAATAATATATATTTTTATTAATCCAACGAGTAAATCATTTTAGTTTTACTATATTCAAAATAAACATTAACTATATAACTAGTATCGATAACTTCATTTACACTCATCTCCACCCATTAAGATATTTCAATAAATAATTCATTATGTATAGATAATTATTTCACAGATACATAGATTGTCTCATATTTTCCTGAAACGTTTATGCAGGCGCAGTAAAGCACTTCAAAATGATTTATTTTATATTAAAATTGCTTATTATGCATTTAAAACATGAATTTTTCGCGTGATATTCCTTTCAATAAATTGAGTCGATGTTTGGTTTCGAAATGTATCAAAATGGCGCATGTGAAAAACATTTTGATCGTTTTATTTGTAGTGGGATTTACATGAAATAATTATAGGTCTGCGATGGCTTTCGTATCTTGGAATTTGTCAGAGTACACAACATACAGAGACGGTTTTTATACCGAACAATAGCAACGTTGGAAAATACCCAATATTTTCACACTGTAAACATGACACAAACAGATCTGCTATGCAAATGGAGACAGTTTTGTTATTGTGAATAAGTATGGCTTCCCAGAACGTTAATATTTTGAAATCTTGTGGATAATGTATTTACTACTGGATTCTATTTCGTCCATACTAACCATCACTAACCTCAACTCAGGTTAATAATTACAATTAACTTTATTTGAAATGCTACTGGACTTTTTGGCGGAAAATATATCCATACATTAAGGTTTAGATAGAGATAACGGAAGCATAATTTTAATGTGTATTTACTTTAAATTTAACTCAAAACCTTAAGTGGAAGTCATATATAGATTTCGTTGTTAAAGATACTTGATAAATAGTATCTGATCAGTCAAAGAATATGCATTTTTATTTACAGAAATAAGATTAGACCCAAGGTGGGAAACCGCTTCTATATTCCAATTATAGCTGCTCATTCTTCACTTTCTCGAAATGATTAAAAATCATTAAAGCGCTGGAACATCTACACTCTGCAGACATTTTTCTCCAGAGGCAATCTCACTTGGTTATCGCTGTTACCATGACAAATGTTCAGACAAGATCTATCCTTTCCTTCCAGAAGTTAGGACATGCCTTGCTATTTTACTGTGACGATTCATTCAAATTTCCTCCAAATGTAAGAGGAAAACTCCATTCAGACTGTATTTTTCAAGCACACACTTAGTTTCATTTAAATCATTATCACGCTGATTTATCGTCATAATATTCACTTCCTCGAATCGCATATATAATTCATATCAATTTTAACACTAATGCATTATTTTCAGTAACTTTCGATACTTGTATAGAAAGATATTTCGTTTCAAACTTAAAAAGAACATATTAAATATATTCTTATTTAAATAATTCCGATGGCTATAGCTGATGTCGTAATGTGTGAGTTGTTGAAAATAGGTTTGATGGGAGATTATATCGATCAACAATTCCGAACTGATGTTACAGATTCGAATCGTAATATTAGTATGTGCTTTTCACATACATTCCTTATTTTTCTTTTATAGTCTGCATATGATCTCAAATAATAATATTTCGTAGAATCATTTGCTTCTAAGTAAATCTTCCTTTGAACTTATTGCCTAACGGTAGTGAAATTTTATTTCAGATTAGATACCCAGTTGAGAAAGAAAGCCAAATCGAAATGTATGATGATGTTCGACGTTTCTGGATTTAACCATTAGTATATATATATATAATAATATATATTTAATTAATTTATCGTGTCTGATAGAAATCTCAACAGAATGCAGAAAGCACTGGACGGCCGTTTCGTCCTATATTTGGGACTCATCAGCAGTGCGCAACCACTACCAAGAATTGAAACCTTGACAGTTAGGTTGTCAAGCAAACATCATACCAACTGTTTAATTTCGATGAATTAATTAAATATAATTATTAAATCCTCCTAATAATTACTATCAATTATATATATATATATATATATATATATATATATATATATATATATATATATATATATATATATATATCAACTTAAATTTCAACCATGAAAAATTAACAATCGACATGTGAAAGTTATGGAAGAGGCCTCTGACGAAAATGGATGTTCAAATGTATAAATATACTGCAAAATGATTCCGCTAGCAAAAACAGCACAGGAAACAATGACTTTTTGTGGACGCAGTGACTTTTCAAGAATCTTCCATGGATTTTCATCAGCCCAAATGTTAAAATTCTGATTATTAACGAATACACGAAGATGAAAATGGCCTTTAGCTCTAAAGAGGATTTTTTGCAAATAATCTTCATCAGCTTGTCTTTTCTCGTGCACACAGTTGACGAATGGTCAGTAGGCTTCAGTTCTTGTATCAATTGAATTTTGATAAGCGTGTAGAGAACAAATCTTTTATCAAAATTCGACGCAATTCCTACGCGTGATGACGAATACAGTTGTCTGGATTTTCGGGCACATTCTTGTGCGCTGCAGTAATGTTTTCCGCTGAACGACATAAACGAGCACGCAGTAGTGTTTTCACATCTGCCACCGACACAGTTTGTTTGAATTTATGAACAATTTTGCCAACTGCACAATTGGTTGGTCCATTAGGTTCACCAAAAATTCGCCATGTGCGCGAAATGCATTTCTGTTTGAACGTTAATTTTGGTAATAGGCTTCAGTAACATTAAAACGTTGTTTGATTGTTAATATTTCCATGCTCGAAATTGCCAAAGACTTCAGTTGTTAAATCTGAGAGAAAAATAAGAATCATTATACGCTTAAACTTAATTCACATTTACCATGGATAAAATACACACACACACATATAAATATAATCATATATCTATATATATCTATATATATATATATATATATATATATATATATATATATATATACAAAGAAATAATCACACATAGAATCAATCAGAAGTATTAATGCGATTATTGGCGACATCCATCGCTAGAAACATAATATATGCATTAAAATACTGTTCATCCATAGAGTGAAGTGATCATCGCATATAAAATTGATGTCTGTTGTTTCCAGTTTATGTGTTCTTAAAATGCTAGTACTTACGAATAGTCCTCTATTCATCATCAGGCATGTGTTTTTTCCTTAGAAAATCAAAAACTTGGAGACGAAATACTTGTATGTCGACCGAAATTGTATGTAAATTATATGCTGCCTAATGTTTTATGTTTATAAAAAAACTATCGCCCGCAGTACATAAAAATTCCTATAAAAAAAAACTACTACTAAGACATTACACTATATTATTGAACTATATACTTAGTTCATGACATAAAAACTGAATACACTTGTAAAAATAGAATACGTGGATTTAACACATCACAAGAAATATTTAAATAAAATTCTCACTTAAAATTTTGAAAAACTTAGCGTTGCGTCTTTGCACGTTCAGAGATCTTACACAAACGTCAATAATAGCAGATATTCAAAAAAACATCTTTCGGTCGACATACAGGTATATCGTCTCAAGTTTTTGATTTTATAAGGAAAAAAAAACACAAACCTGATGATGAATAGAAGACTATTCGTAAGTACTAGCATTTTAACATCAAATAAACTGAAAACTACAGACAACAAGTTTATCGACGAGGATCACTTCACTCTATGGATGAACAGTATTTTAATGCATATATTATGTTTCTAGCGATGGATGTCGCCAATAATCGCATTAATGCTTCTGATTGATTCTATGTGTGATTATTTCTTTGTATGTAAATGCTGCCTAATGTTTTATATATATGCATATATAAAATTATACACATATTATTCATATATATATATATATATATATATATATATATATATATATATATATATATATATATATATATAGTGATTTTACAAGCGTATCTTAGATGTGGCACAAAGCCGAAAGTATGGGACGCCCAGTGAGGTTCGAACTCACTACTCAGTCGTAATAGTTCTAGCGAGACAAACTATATATATATATATATATATATATATATATATATATATATATATATATATATATATATAAAGGGTGTTCCAATAATTTGGACCGAATTTAAATGTGAATTAAATTTAACCATCTAAAGATATTTTTCTTTTTCTTTAAGATTTAACAACTTATGTCTTTCGCAATTTCAACCATGGGGAGGTTAACAATCAAACCACGTGTTAAATTTATCAAAGCCTCTTGCGAAAATGGACGTTCAAACAGAATTTGAATGAGACATTCACAGGTCGCATCATCTCTCGAAACAGCGAAGCCAACTGCCCAAAGACGATCGTGCGACTTGACGGCTTTAGATTTCTTCCTTTGGGCTTAACACAAAAGAACCATCTGTGCCAACAAGCCAAAAGCCATTCAACAGATGAAGGATGAAATAATATGGCATATTGCTGAGATCGAAGAAAATGTATGCAGAGACGTCATGAAAAATTTTGACCATCGAGTGGAGGCTTGCCGCTGATGACTTCGTGGACATTTGGACGACATTATTTTCCACCCTTAATTGCCATGACTTATATAACATGATCCAGTATAGAATTAAATACATTTTTCACGAATACCGCTGATTTATGTACTGCTGACTTTGACCTGTCTTAATGAAACACACTTTTACATATATATATATATATATATATATATATATATATATATATATATATATATATATATATATATATATATATATATATATTAAATTCCCAGATGAATTCTGTGGACAAGACAGATTGGTATCAAATGACAATTGGAAAAAAAAATCTTACATTTTGCCGACGCGTTTCGTCTTCCGACTTTTTCAAGGCAAAAAAATGAAATCGAAATGTTTTTTGTTGTTATAGTTACATTAAAAAATCCAAATTTAAAAGATAAACGCTTCTGTCTCAGCCTTTGTTTCTGGTTAATGTAAATTACCTTTATATTAAGGGATTATTTTTTTTTTCCTTGTCGACAATATAGTTAAATTCCCAACTATATTGTCGACAAGAAAAAAAATAATAATCCCTTAATATAAAGGTAATTTACATTTAAACCAGAAAAAAATTGTCATTTGATACCATATATATATATATATATATATATGTGTGTGTGTGTGTGTGTGTGTGTGTGTGTGTGTGTGTGTGTGTGTGTGTGTCTGAGTATGTATTTGTGTGGGTGTGTGTCTTTTAAATCCCTGGTAGTACACTGACAAATTAATTTCAAAAACTTCAAAATAATTGTGTTCTGAAGAGGTCTTTATGTTGCCTTTTTTACCCCTTCAACTTTTCGTCTAACTCCGATTGAATAAATATATTATATTATATCACTGCGTTACTTCAATATGTTTTTTTCATGAAAGTACATTAAAGTAATTTTCATTAAAAAAACATTCTTACATCTAAACATGATGCTGTTTTTGCTCCATTCTAATTGAACGCTTTTTCTGAACGACCAGTTGGGTAGGGCTGCTATGTATAATTCAATGAAAGATAATAATCAACTCAATGTTTTTTACTCATGAGACCAACTATCAGAGTTATATAAAAACATACTCTCAGTTTTATTACCTCACCTTATTACCTTTTGTTTCTTTACCATTTAACCCGTGAGTGTTCATCTCATTCAGACCTGCCATGTAAATATTGGAAAACAATATTCAGTCCCGTACCACCCACCCTATGCATGTTCTATATGACAACATCATCGTAAATAAAAGAGGAAATTACGTAAAAGAACAATGAGACTTTAAGTGTTAGTATTATGGAGCGGGTCTGAACAGGATGAACACAAATAGGTTAAATATATATATATTAATAAGTTTACCTTTTGGTTGTGCAATGGATACTGCTTCCCCATGTAGTCTAATCCTTCTGCAGTATGTATTGAGATTCTTAACAAAGTTCAGAGATGGGTATGTATTGTTATCGGAACTGATCTGGCATCTTGAATTTAGTGACTTTCTCATACTTCTCACTTGTGAAACATCCTTCTCATTTTTGGTTGCATAAAATCTTCAGAAACTAAAAATCATCTTTTGTCTTTGTGACCTTCATTACTTTGACTGTTTCTTACTTAACCTCACAAATGTCGTCTCTTTTTCTGAAATCCACTGAAACTTATATTATCACCTTACTTGTGATGAAATGGAAAAACATAAATTAAAAAAAAACGCAGATTATAAATATTCTTCTAAATTAGATACCTAAAACTAATAATTAAATAAAGACGATATAAGTATCACAGAGATATGGATCATAGATTTCAAATCCACTAGTAATTTTCACTTTCAAATTCCGGTCTGATCAAGTGAGAAAACGATTTACAAAAAAAAAAAAAGAAATGAATTCTGAAGGCACTACTAACACCATATTCAACAGAAAAACTTCAGAGCAGGACCTTACATAATATCACCAATCGTCGAATAAACACAGACTGGACAGATTAATATTTGTAAACTTTACAGGTGGTTGAAAGTGAAGAAAACTGCAAAAATGATATTAAACACATAGGATTTGTACTATGATATATATTATATCAAATGCTACCTGAAGTTCACAAATTAAAGTACAGTACTAGATTGGCAGAAATGTTTCATCACTTTACTCATGACTCACTTCTAGATATAAAAATGTTCTATTTTAACAGTTTCTTTCTCTTACTTAGCATTTGTGGAATTCTTCCAGATTCTTGCTTTTCCATCAACTATAATATACCAACATCTATTGTCAATCGCCATATACTGTCTAATTAAATCCAGTTCTTTTATTGCTCTATGCTTCCTTCACACTCACTAATCCCTTGTGTCTTAGTGGCTTTATATATATATACGTGTGTATGTGTGTGTAATCATTTCTGAAATGATTACACACACATACACACGTATATTTATATATATATATATATATATATATATATATATATATATATATATATATATATATATATATATATATATATATATATATATATATATATATATATATATATATATATACGTATGTATGTGTGTGTAATCATTTGGCAGCAGGCAAGGCAATAAAGCCACTAAGACACAAGGGAAACATACCCATACATCAAGGAAAATTTTGACGCATAATCAAAACAAGTTTATGTATTTGTACACGCACCATGTATCTTTCTCAATGAAAAGCCTGAATTCATTAAATTTAAGGACAATATGATCCTTCTAAATCAAAAGAAACCTTTAAAAATACCTTTTAATTTGCTTTCTAGCTTGAGATATAAAGATGAAATGTTATTGCAAATCTGTAATTTTTCCTTAAGTTTCTGATTGTTAACTATCTTTATTTGAAAAGATTCCAACGTGATGTCTTTATATCTAGCCACAAATAAATATCCAACCCCTTGTCAACAAAATCTATCATCACTACCTTGTCATTGTAATTAACTCCTTAGCAATATATGGTATCTGTTACCACCGCTCTTATTTGGACGAAAAATTTAATCCATTTCTTAGAACAGTACATGAAATTTTACACATATTTTCTCCGTTTATTCTACGAATAATTTTGGTAATTTTTAAACATGATGCATTGGAGATAATAGTTATCCTGATTTACTAGAAAATCTAATACTTATTTTAAAAGATTAATAATTTATATCTAATTTCCGTTGTCTAGTTATTTGAATTACCATATTTGATTGGCCATTACATTTTACGTCATAATTTTACCCTAATGGGAGTAATGGTTAGTTTCTGAACCCTTTATTTTGCATGCAACACCACAACTTAAAAAGACACCAGAAGTGTTCAAACAAAATGGCTGTATTTGTAATGATGTTGGGATACACACACACACACACACACACACACACACATATATATATATCATATTGCTCTCTAGGAGCTCTTTTTATGGATCCATCTTTTTATTATTTATATTAAAAAAGACATACTTGGATTATCCTTTCTAATTACGAGTTTAATATATATATATATATATATATATATATATATATATATATATATATATATATATATATGGACACGTTAAGTGTTTCCTTGGTGTATATCATATTGCTCTATATACTATACATTGAGCTCTCTCATGGGATCCATCTTTGTTACTATTTTATTTTAAAAATGCCTACTTGAATTATCTTTTCCACTTATGGTTTTGATGTCATCTGTGTATCTATCTATCTATCTATCTATCTATATATATATATATATATATATATATATATCATGTGGAAAGCTGATTTTATTCAGTCTGATCAGCTCACATTGCATACATTATTGAAGGGTGGATACAAATATATGAGTTCATAAATAAAATAGGAATAAAATAAATTTTCTTTTTCTTCATTTATTGAATTTTAATCGACACCAGAAAAAAATATTTAAAAAGTGTAAATTTATTTCCGAGCTTCCAGCCAATTTAATTTAAGTTCAATTTAATTTAATTTAAGTTCAACACTTTTACTTCCCTTTGATTTTATTATCTGACAAAAAAAAAAAACTTATCTTTATCTATAAAAGGCTGGATGAGTGTGTGTGTGCGTGTAACGAGTGCAGGGCCGCAATTTTCGACGGAATTACACCTAAATTTACATGCATATGATCCAAGATGGTGGGAAGGACAAGACCGACATCGCACTTCCCAACTCCCATTGATAGTGGAAATAATCGATATTTTCATGCTTCTACGGCAGTTTTCATGTAGTTTGCGGCCATTTTGTACTAGCGAGAGTGAGAGCCAATAACTGACAACCACGAATAGGCAGGAAGATTCTATTGGCCAGCGTGAGAGCCAACAGCTGACTGACACGAATGCTAACTAGCATGCTAGCATGCAAAAAAATCGATAGCTGCATTCGTCACAAGTGGGAAAAATTTAAATCTGCATGGCACTTTACTCCAGTTGGCTCATTCGCTTGCTTAAACTGAACGTTGATTCTGATTCCGCAGAACTGGTTTGGTTGTGAAAAAGTATTTGTTGTTAACATTCTTTTTTCATTCGGTTTTTCCAGTTACGAGTCCTTTTTAAAGCTGATCGTTTTGTGTTCATTTTGTTTAGTTCTTTTTCGTAACAGATTTAATGTTTTAGTATAGAGCTTAGAAAAAAATTCGCAGTGTGAGATAGGCAAGAAGTAAGGCATGTAGCAACATCGGCACTGCAAAGGGCACTCCTTTAAAGGCAAAGAAGGGCAAAAATATTTTAAGTTAAGTGCTAGCGATTGCTGTATGAGACATACGATTTTTTAAATCAAGCACGGGCAACGCCGGGCCATCCTGCACGTATCTTTATATATCTTCTTCTGTTTAGAAAACATGTCGCATGGAAAACACTTGCACGTTTTCTTCTATAGAGGATAAGTTCTTGAAGTTCGTATACCTAGAATCGCAGTGTGGCTTCAGGCCTGAAAGAGGAACTACAGACATAACATAATCTATGGGGAGATTCACGAGAATTCCACAGAACAGAACATGGACTGGTACATGGTCTTTATCAACCTATTATATATTAAATATTTTAAGTCAAGTGATAGCGATTTCTGTATGAGTCATACGATTTTTGAATCAAGCACGGGCAACGCCGGGCCATGCTGCTAGTCAAGCATAATTTGGTTGACGTTTTTGTCATTCAAACTAAATTCCTGGCTAACATTGCTTTTACTCCTGTTTCATTTTCTTATTGGACAAACAAAGAAAATATGTTTCTTCATTTGTAAAAAACTAAATTTTTCAAAAATAACGTGAAAATTTGTAATTAATGGTTTTTACTGTTTCTTCTGGAAGAACGGTTTGGTCTGCTTAAGAACCAAAACTTACCAAATATTTTTGTCTCCTAATATCCAATCTAATGTTCCGTTAACTCACCTACCTATGAAAAAGAAACTCTTTTATGAACGAAATCTTCGTTACATCTGAAGAGAACGGATTTGTGAGTGGAATTCTCTAATAACTCTTATCTTATTGATGCGCATTCACACAGTTAACTAGTGGTTACTGGAATTTAATTGTGGAGCTGAAGATTGGATATAAATAATTCATCTAGAGTCATACGTGGAAATACTGAAAATATTAATTATTTATTAAATATTTTCTTTCTTCAGATTCTATCATCATTTTCCTATTTGCATTTAATTCTAATGTGAAAAAATAAATTATTCAAACGTTAATAATCAATGAAAATTAGATGAATATCATTAAAATTGTAGACGGTTTTCTAATTATTAAATTACAACATACATGTTTTTCGGGATTATATTTATAGTAGATGTATAATGTTCGATAAAACATTTGAAATGTTTTCTGTAAGATATATGAAAATACGAGTGGACGATTGTATTATGTATGAGACAATCAATAATGGTATAAAATAAATTAACTCTTTTTTTATTCTATTCGACCACCACACATAGAATAATCATGTGCTTCAGAGGAATGCAAGCATAGAGTGTCTGCATTAAAAACAGTAGTAGAATTGCCAAACTTTTCAACGAATTTTCCCGCCCATCCTATTCAATCTAGTCGAATTAAGCGTTCTGTTCGATTTTTTTATATGACTTCATTTCAACTCAAGAACACCGTTTTTCCATTTACAAAGAACGGCGGCAAGAATGATTTTGATGGCGGGGTTGGTATGCGGCGGGTCTATGAACTTGCAACAAATGAAAGAGGCGAGCGGTACAGCCGAATGTTGAATACGAAAAAAATATTCATTTATAACTCAGGAGGCGCCGACGATAACAAGTGATGGGAATTGAGTAGGTCAGAATATTTATTATAATCTCTTGTGCTTTATTCTATTGTATTTCGCTCGCAATGTAATGCACTCTGTTACAGAATATTGTGCTTTATTTTTACGGCACGGAGGAGGGGCAATTGTGTTTTCCTGACTGCTAGCGAGTTCTACGTTTTATTGATAGAAAAGAATCTGAAATTAAATTGAAAACAGTTCTCCATGGGTGATACTCCGTAATTTAACAAAAATTGAAACTTTTAAGCATGACCCTCACATTTATTAAGATTCTCTCATACATATTTAAAATACAAATAATAAAATTACATAATTTATTCAGAGTATATACAATTATTTAAGAATGTACATATATATACATGTATATATATATATATATATATATATATATATATATATATATATATATATATAGTATGAAACAGATTGTCATCTAAGCATGAAACAGACACTTTTATATATATATATATATATGTATACACATATATATATATATATATATATATATATATATATATGTATATTATATATATATATATATATATATATATATATATATATATATATATATATATATATATATATGCAGGTGGAGTAATGGATAGCGGCTTGGATTGAGGAATCGCAGTTTGAATTCCAGTCGAATCCATTATATTAACTTATGTGCTAATAACCTTGGGAAAGGTATGAATCCTCTTCCTTTCCCTCCAGCTATGGGTAGAATAGCAGGACAGACTGGATTCTATAGCCTTGGATGGCAACTGGTCTAGGAGAAGGACAACTCTGAATTCAAAACCTGCGGATGGTCGTTTGGGAACCTTGTGGCACTCGAAGCACCAGGTCTCTGTATTCGTCCCTTCAAAAAGTGTGGATGGTCCTGCACGAAACCTTTACCACTATAATCAAATCTCATGTGCCGGTGTTGGGCTGTCGGTTTCCTGAAACTGATCTGCTTGAACCTCATACGTCCAATATTATATATATATATATATATATATATATATATATATATATATATATATATATAAAGAAATATAGTCTTAAGGTGTGCTATATTTATGGGATAAAGTGCTCAATATCAGAGATAGAGCGTGTGTAAATATAAAAGTGAACATAGAAGTCAACACTTAGAGGCGACAGTCTGTTTCATGCTATATGCAATCGTCAGACCACATATGCTGTTATTTTTCTCGGCTATTTATATATATACGGGTTAGTGGTGCATTGTGGGTATTCTATTATGGCGGTTATTTTTTACCGGAAGTCGCTTTGTTTATTTATTTGGGTCAAATTATATGAGAGAAAAGACGAAAAAGTAAAGTTTTAATATTAAATGGGGAAAGAAAGAAAGAAAGTGGGAGAAAGACTGAGATTTTAATATCAGGTCATCCCATAAGTTTTATCCGAATTTTAACTTTTTGTTAAAATGAACGAAATTTAAAGAGTATTTTATAATGTCTAATGGAGCTGAACATTATTTTTATGTTTAGATGCATTTCAACTGATCAAATTTTATTTCAGAAAACACTAAAATTAAATTTTGTTTGATTAAAACCCTGCTAACATGGAAGTACGCAAGAATCATTTGAGGCACATAATGCTTTATGAGTTCAAGAAAGGAAACTCAGCAACCGAAGCGGCTAGAAACATTCACTCAGTTTATGGAGAGGAATGTGTGAATGAAAGAACTTGCAGAAGATGGTTTGCAAAATTCAGAGGTGGAGATTTCACTCTTGAAGATGAAGATCGAACCGGACGTCCAGTTGAGTTTGATGAAAAGCTTCTTGAAGCAGCCCTTGAAGAAAATCCTGCTTTATCAGTCGAGGAATTGGCAGTGGTTCTCAGTTCAAACCATACAACTGTTCATCGTCATCTTCAACAACTTGGAAAATTTCCTAAAATGGGTGCCTCATGAATTGTCTGAAAACAACCTCAAATCCCGAGTTGACATCTGCTCTTCTCTCCATTCTTGCCAACTTGTTTCACCTTTTTTGGATAGACTTGTGACTGGCGACGAACAATGGATATTTATCGAAACGTTAAGCTTCGTAGACAGTAGCTTGGTAAAGGGGGAATATCCCCAGCCACAGCCGAGAAGGGAACTGCATGGGCAAAAGCTTCTTCTTTCAATCTGGTGGGATCGCCAAGGAATAATCCACTTTGAATTCTTACCACCTAATGCAACAATTAATGCTCAAATATACTGTCAGCAATTAGAGCGTTTGAACCAAGCTTTGAGAAAAAAGACCTGCACTAGTGAATCGAAAAGAGGTGATGTTTCATCAGGACAATGCGCGACCCCAGACAGCAAGAATCACGTCACAAAAGATGGAAGAACTTGGTTGGGAGAAAATTCCTCATCCACCTTATTCTCCCGATCTTGCTCCTTCAGACTACCATTTGTTTCGTAGCTTACAGAATAATTTGGAAGAAACAGCTTTTGTAACACAGGGAGAGGTTAAAAGTGACATTTGGGAGTTCTTCGAATCAAAGCCAAAAGAATTTTACAGTAATGGAATTAGTAAGCTTGTTAATAAATAGAAGGAAGTCATAGATAATCAGGGAAAATACATTGTTGATTGAATCTGTAATTAAATGTAACATTTGGTCACTTGTTTTCTTTATTCAAAATTCGGACAGAACTTATGGTATGACCTGATATAATGTTTTTTAGGGGGAAGAGAAAGAGAGATCGACATGGAGAGGAGAAGAGCAAGAGAGTCAAAGAGGGAAAGAAAGGTGTTAAGCGAGTCTACAAGGAGACCCTATTTTATGGGACTTGACAAGTTAGGAAATAGCGTGGGAGAAGGGGCTGATCATATACAAAATAGAGACATTGAAATTTTCTCGTCAATTTAAGGAGCGGAACCGTATCATTGCATTATAATCGTTACAATTAAAAGCTGATAATAATAATAATAATAATAATAATAATAATAATAATAATATTTGACATCACGATAAAGAAATAACATATATTTAAAAAGAATGAATTTATTTAAAAAAAAAATAATTAAAAGAAAAACAAATTCATCAAATTAATAAATTGATAAGTAAAAAGAACATTTTAAGTAAAATCAAATTAAAATTGTAGATAAAGAAAATAAAATTAAGTCATCATTTAAGATTATAATCGGCGTAAGCAAGAAAACCACATAACTAATCACTGTGAATGCATGTATGCATTATGTTAGTACCTATAAAAATTCCAACACTCCAAGTATGAAATTCTCTACAATTAATGTTATTAGGGAATTTAAAAAAATGTTCTGATGTCTACAATTTAAGATAAGTTCATTCCGCTGGTTCAATAATTCATCAGCAGTTTTCTACTTAATCATTATGAATTATTCTTTCATGCATAGATTGCATCAGTCCGAGAAATTGTTGTTGGGAGTGTGTGATTGACAGATGATCCTCCATTTTATTTGTGGAGTGAAACCTCCTTTTTATGATTCCACTAATGTTTGTATACACACACACACACACATACATACATACATACATATATATATATATATATATATATATATATATATATATATATATATATAAATTAATTGATTTAAAATATGTTTTTTTCCCTTTACACAGTTCTAACCATGTTTCAAAAATAGAAGCTAAAAGCCCCGAATTTAATTTTGCAATTAAATTAAAAGCATTAGTTCCATTTCATCCTCAAGCGAATTATCTTCGCTTAATAATAAATAATTCACTTGAGGATGAAATGGAACTAATGCTTTTAATTTAATTGCAAAATTAAATTCGGGGCTCTTAGCTTCTATTTTTGAAACATGGTTAGAACTGTGTAGCGGAAAAAACATATTTTAAATCAATTAATTTATAATATTAATTCTCTGTAAACTTACATTGAGCACTATTTTGTAAAAAAAAAATATCTATAAGAACACCGGATTATATATCTTACTGTTCTTTCTTTTTATATATATATATATATATATATATATATATATATATATATATATATATATATATATATATATATATGTGTGTGTGTGTGTGTGTAATCCCAGACATACGATAAATCACCTTTGAACTACAGGTTAAGATACACTACAGTATACGATAACCTGTGCCGAAACTACAGGTGACACCATCTACCTTTATACAGGATCACAATTCATAATATATTTCTAAATGCTTTGCAAAACCCATAACCTATAACACCACCAGTATATACCGTATACTCTATGAGCATAACTTCGCGTACATTAAAAATTTGTCATTAATGTCAACATCAATTTCTATGAAGTATTAATACCGTATTTTACACATAATACAAGCTACTACTTTGATAGTACTGCTACATATTGTATGTTATTGTAAAACACAGTGTCAATCATCCACCATTTGTTACGGTGATACAAACCTCCAGTGAATCGTAAACTCATGCGGCTAATTGAAAAAGTCGGTTACACTATCAACAGGCCTACCTACTACCTAGTGATCTGAATGACGGACTGCGTTAAAAAATGGCACTTCGTTCAGTGTTCCCACTTAAACTCTCAGCTGTAGGTCGCGTTGTATGCTTTAGCGCTAATGCCCTATTGAAAATATGTTACTTTTTTATTATTGTGTATTAATTTCTGTGTTAATATGTCAAATACGTTCACCAAATAAGTATTTTAGGGATGTATTTATTTCATCCCGCTATAGGTACGTTAAGTAATGCATAGTATTTATTAGTAGTGTTACCCCATTTTTTACAAATCGGTGGCCAAGGTTTGAATATAATACTGCCATAAGTCGGAGCCTAAGTTTGAAAAACATTTCTCCAGCTTGAGAACATGATTTGTACGCCGCAATCTACAGTATATTAAAGTACAATGTGAATGCTGTAATATAATAATGATTAAAAACCGTTTAACTGCATTATCGTTCTTCTCTCATAACAAAAATCGAAAAGTACTGTTCTCTTCGACTAAAATATTAAATAACTTCAGACTAATGTTTGTTTTTTCATTATTTTCACTAAATGAAGACAGTAAAGGAACTACGACACAAGGTGATTACTGGGTGTAAAAGAATTACGATCAGAAACATTAATAATGAACAGGAAGTGAAAAGAGTCATCGGGAGGACAGTTGACAAGGATTGACATTGTATTTAAATTTTTTCCGTTTAAAGTTAGATCTTATCTAGGAGTTTAAATAGCAAGGGCACCGTGTCATATGTGTCAGCAAATATTCAAAACATAGACAAATAGTAGACTTAGAGTTATGAATATTTTCTGGAGGTAAAAATTGTCTCGCACGACACAGTGAACCAACTATCTTAGCAGCTGATCTTGAATGGAATCGATATAGTCTTCCCACTTCCCGTCAGCCGACAAATTTAGCCCGAGAAGGTGCATGTTCACATCAACCATGTTGATGGAACGCAGAGTGGGGTCTGTCAGATGATCGTGGTTGTGTCATTAGTGTAAATACCATGTCGAGATCAGATGTCATCGGAAAAGTCATAAATGAGAATTAAAAACAAAGAAGGGCCAAGGATGTAGCTCGGGGGGGGCACTCGCGTTAGTACGAAATATTATAGATGAGTGACCGTTTAGGATAACTTACGTTTAAGGATCTGACAGGAAAAACTGGATCGGCTCAAAAATTTGTCGTAAATTTTGAGAATGTCGAGAAAGCCTCTATGCCAAATTCTCTCAAAAGGTTTAACAGCCCGGGCTTCAACAGCCCGGGCTTCAACAGCCCGGGCTTCAACAGCCCGGGCTTCAACAGCCCGGGCTTCTAAAGCTCGGGCTTCTACAGCCCGGGCTTCAACGTTGTTTTTTTTTTTTTTTTGTTTTTTTTGTAGAGCATGATAGATTCTTTCCGTCATTAAATTATTGACCTAGAGAAACGAAAGCCATATTGCTTGTCTGAAAAAAAGGCCCTCGTGAGCTCATTCGACATTTTTCAGGGCCTCTAGGATTTTCTAAAAAACATTTAGATGCCTAATAGACTGATATTTGGAAGGAACTGACTGTTCTTCAGAGTTCTTAAAAACGGAAAGAACAAATGATGACATCTAGTAGACAGTGAAACAAGAGACATTTATTATATAGTTTACAGAGAACAGGTGCCAGTTCGGTAGCAAGCTTCTTAATAACTATTAAAGAGATGAAAACTAAGTTTGAGATGATAGCAGAAACCAGAGAAGTTGTTCTGTGCATATCAATCAATAGAGACTCAGTTGTAAATGGGAAATTAGGCAGGGATACCCCAGATATGTCAAGAGTAGAGTTTGAAGAGAATTGCCACAATACAGCAAGCAACTTTGCCAACTTGAAGTGCAACATAGAGAAAATCGGGCACAAAGGAATATTATCATTATGAGTTTTAGGTAAAGAATAAAATCCTGAAAGTATGGAACCCTGATATCTTCGCAAATGCCTATGAATTTTCTTATGAGTTGAAATTTTGTATTCCTTCATTTATCAATTAAGAAGAAAAATATTTATGCGTAATCCGCATTTTTTTTTCTTTTCGGTTAAAATTCGCAATTTTCACCTCTTTCCTCAGATTTAATGCTTTTGATCATGAATATGTTGGTATCCCGGCTGATTTTATTAAATAGAAATGGCATCGCGATAATTTTAATTTCATCAATACCTTACGCCCTAAGAAATTATAAGGAACCAAATAATGGTGTCAATTGGTTGTTATGGATTGCTGCTATAAACAAGATGAAGATTTCGGCTAATTGAGGAAACAGTTTGAAGTTTAGGAGCTTAAGAAAAAAACAAAAGTTTTTAAATCAAGTGCGTTAAACATTATTTAAGCGTATATTAGTTTGGTTAAAAGCAAACTTCGGCCGCAGTATCTTTATAAAGTTATCAGTTTTATTTTCCTATTGGTCACATCTAGGTCTATCTCTTTGAGTTCTTATTCATTACTTCTCACTAAATATTCACCCTGTTCCCAATGAACTTAAGTACACAGTACACAACCCAATGATTGAACACACATTTACGATGTTACCAAATTCACGAGCCAACACTTTAATCAACGGACTTATTGAGCTTATTGTGGCTAGAATCTGGAGCTTTAAACCTACAAACCCGTATATATGGACGGAAGGAAGTCTAACGTGTACGTGATATGGCGGACTCTATCTGTGAAGGTCTGGCTTGGTGAAATTTGAGAGTAAGAGAGTGTGTGCCTCCCTATATTTCATGTATATATATATAGATAGATAGATATATGCACGTGTGCATGTGTATGTATGTATATGTATGTGAAAAGTGTGTGTATATGGATATACATGAATATGTGTATGTGTAAATATGTGAATATATTTTTATATGTGTGTACATGGGTATATATATGTGTGTATGTGGGTACACGCCTATGTGTATATACGTGTATATGTTATTGTGTATGTGTGTTTTCGCATGTGTTTTTGAACATAAAAATATAGGTCCTTGCTGGATTAGATAATCGTTATATTTATTTTTTTATATGTTTATATTTGATTTGTAACCTGTAGTCGATATTAATTTTGTCAAATTTTCTCAATTACAAAGCGGCCCTTTAAGTAAACGCAATTTTACTTTCCTTCGCCCCATCTCTCTCCCCCAACTCGTCTTTCCTTCCCTCTTATTCTAACATTAAATTGTCTATGGTGTGTCTATGTCACCACGAAATGTATCTTTATACATCCGACAACATTCGTTTTTCTCTTACTTAAACCCCTTCCACCCATCTCTCCTAAAATTCTCTCTGTTAAGTTTTAATCTCCCTCCCCCTCATACTTACACTCTCTATAAATTCTGTTTTTATTTCCGGAGTTGTTTTTTTCTGTTTTCTTTTTGAATTTGTAGGTCTGATGAATTGGATCGTATTTACGATTGCAATGGAATAAATTATGACCATGGAATATTAGTGTTTTATATATATATATTATATATATATATATATATATATATATATATATATATATATATATATATAAATGAAAACGACTTTGGTTAAATGTTGCTGATACCGATCCTTGTGTCAGTTCTAAATATCTATATTATTTTTATAAATCAATAATTGTATGTAAGTCTCAATTTCCTGCTTCTTATCAGCACGGCTGATAGTAATCACCATGTTTTTCTCGAACTCACATTCTCGGCTGACAAGAAATGGAAAGATTATATTGAATCCACTGCTAGGTTTGCCGCTAAGAATGTTGGTTCATTGTGTCGTGCTAGGCAATTTGATCTCCTGAATCAAATTTACATATTTATAAGTCAGCCATTCACCCATGCTTTGAATATTGCTGCTATAGTCCAGTGCTCTCTTTGTATCTTTAGAGCTTTTTATAAAACCAAAAGAAAAATCAGCAATTTTATAGGTTATGATCTGGCGTCTCGGGTTCAGTCATTTCCCAACAAATACAATGGAGCTTCACTTTGCCTCTTCTATAAATGATTTCATGGTAACTGTTTCGGTGAACTCTTCGCTATGGTACCTAGACATTATCAATTTAAGCACAGTACTAGATTGCTGAAAAGTTCTCATTGATTCAAAACTGTATTGTCTAGATTAAACTGTAAGTTCTACACTAACAATATTCTCGCTTGTAGAACTCACTTCAGGTTCCATACATTCCAACTTTGACTTTAAAAATGTTAAATGTAATGTCAATCGTTATCTACAGTCTTTTTGATTTCTCGTCTATTTTTCGCTTTATTCTTAAACTTCACACTGTGTATACCCTTGTGTTCTAATGGCGTAACTGCCTTGTATGAGGTGATAAGATTTAAAAAAAATGATAACACGCTCACAGATAAGTGATAATTATAAGACCGTATTTGCTGTAATGAAGAAAAAATCAATAGACATAAGCTTAACAATATATGTGAATGTGTGTGGAATAGTCTGCCAAAGATATCGCTTTACAGACACTTAATCAGCTAATCTCTGACTTATGAACACAAGGTCAGCGATCTTTAAATGGAAATAACGCATATCGACGCTTCATTGCATTTGTCTAATGAAAACAGACGATCAAATTTAGTCATTAGAATAATAACTTTTCTAGATAGGTTGAAAGATCAGGTACAAGAAATTTAGAAAAATATTTCTAGATATAACTTGACTATAAGACGCGATTATCACGTTCATATAATACATCGATCATAAATTTCATATCTTACCACGTTTTGCATATGTGATAAATATATATTGATCCGTATGAGCATTTGTTTAAATCAAATAATATGGGGGTTACATTACGCAAATTAGAATTAGGTCTCTAGAAAATGTAGCATTTTTTTGGTATTCAAAAAATCTCTCTCTCTCTCTCATATATATATATATATATATATATATATATATATATATATATATATATATATATATTATAACCAGAATCTAACCATTTAAATTTAATTATACATTCAAATTTAAAATCCATGGATCCGTCACATTCTCAAGCGATTTTTGGAATAACCTATAAAGAAATTTACTTCATTTATATTATGTTCCGGTTCCTTGTACCACGGTGATAGTCCAAGGTAGAACCAATAAAGAAGAACTCGAACACGGATATGGAATAACACAGATATATTACAAACAGGAATATATACAGAGAAGTAGAAAGTGTTAGTACGAACAATCAGGTTTAGTAGTAATTGTATGAAAGCGACTCTGACTCGACTGACTGACTCACTCGCTCTGACTGACTGATAGACTCCTGACGGACTTCTGACTCCAGATTTCAGACTCAACGATATCTAGTCACCCCCATAAGGGCATAATGTGGCACAAGGCCGGTTTAACTTGGGATCTCCGAGGCCGTAGGTTCGGCCAAAAATATTCCATTTGACCCCGTATAAACGGGTTCAGGGTCGGTTTAACTCCCCGAAAGAGACTCCACCCTTTGGTTTAGCCTCGTTCGGGTTCCTCCCCGCTCGAAGGCAGAGAGTTCAACCGATCAGCCGGTCAGCCGGTCGTCCGACTTCGGACTGAACAGTATTTAGTATGGAATAGTTCACCCCATTACCCCATAAGGTCTGCAACAATTTATAAGCACAGACAATCTTAATATTTTAAATGGTTATGATTACGGAAAATTCAGTCATTTTGATAAGGGTGGTTGGGTTCTAATTTCCCTACTAACTTATGAATCAAACATAACTCACTTTCAAAATCAGGTAAAGTGGAAGTGGAATAGGGTTGCCTGTTCAGCAAAAATGACATCTGTTTTTATCTGTCGTTTGTGTTTTTCAATGATAACATATTTTGGCATTTTTATTTGTCCGCTTAATTTATAATTTTATACACAAAGATTTCTTAATAGGTCGACTATATTTAAGTTATTCATATGTTTATTAATTAAAATCTATTCCTACAAATTTAATGTACTGTTTCTACTCGTAATAACTAATATACTATACGTTATTCTTCTACAAATAAATATATTAGAATTTCATTCATATTAAAAAAATAATAATAAGATAAAGTAAAAATATATATGTATCATCTTTCATTTCTTTTTCAAAATTAATCATTATTTGAGGAAAATATTTGGGTGTCTGCAAATTTAGATATTTCATTTCTTTGATAAAGTAAACTTTTTATTTTTCAGAAATAAATAAGGTAATTTTTTCATGTATGAAAAAGGGTTGCCTGTTCATGACCCAAAAAATGACATCCTTTTTTGATATCTATTTTAGTGTTGGTGTTTTCATTTAATGTCAGAAATATTTTAGGGATTTTGATTTATGTATTTATTATTTTTATAATTTTATAGACAACGTCTTTTGAATTCAAATAGGTCAATGTAGATAATTTAAGTTCTTCAATAGATGTTTATTAATTGATAACCAATGATTCTATAGAAAATTTATTATTGAGAGGACAGTTTTGAGGATTTCTACAGTGGTTTCTTATCTTCAATTTTTATTTATACTATACGTTGATGTTCTTTTACTCAAGGTATTAAATTATAAATTTAATAGTCACCTAATTTCAAAAAAATTTAATTTAAAGTATTTTTATGTATGTTTCATCTTTCATTTCAATTCATGCAAGGAATATTTTCCTAATTCATTTTTTACCATTTGGTTTTATGAGGGTGTATACCAAATGATTTTTCTCTTCCTGCTTTTTCAATTGTGTCTATTTTCAATTTTTATATAATTGAGTTTATAGCCACTATTCTTAAATCTTTATTATAGAAATTACTATTAATATTAATATTTTATCATTTGCTGAATTTGTACATATTCTCTTTTCGATAGATAAAGGTATATGCTTAATTATAGATGGAGGATGATTTGATTTAAGACATATATACAAAGGATTAATATTGTTTTTTTTTGCAAGGTAGGTATATCTTTTTTTTATGTGCCATATCCTTTTAGAACGTAGGCGAACATAGATCTCCGCCTCTATCCATTGCAGCGCTCATCTAGTTCCTTTCCTCTGTTTTCTCTCCCAGACTGCCATCCACCTGCTGAAGCTCGTCAGGTTTACAACGAGCTGCTTTCCCTTGTCGGTTTTCCTTCTATTTGACACGTGAGTGTCAGATTCTCCAGGCCCTCCTTCATCATTATGTGTCCCAGAAACTTCAGCTGCCTCTTTCAGATGTTAAGTATAAAACTTCTCCTTGTTTCCAACCTCTCTATGACCTCATCGTTTCTCACACGCTCGGTCCATGATATCCTTAGCGTCCTTCTGTATAACTACATCTCCGTCGCCTCGAGTCTCTTCTTTATGTTTGAGGAAATTGTCCACCATTCTCTGCCGTAAAGATGAACAGAAGTCACGTAACAGCTTAGAATTTTTTCATTGTTGCCAAAGAAATCCTCGCAATAATCTGCTCAGCTTTAGGAATGTGTCCTTGGACGTCCTCATACGTCTACGGATCTCAGTGTCGCACTTACCGCCCGCTGTCAAGCCACTTCCTAGATAATTAAACTGCTACGTCTGCTTGATTCTAGTGTTCCCGAGATACAAATCGCATTTCAGACTCTTGCTCTTAGTGATGATCATGCATTCTGTCTTCTCGTAATTTATGCTTAATGTTTTCTTTTCACTCTCCGTCACTACATTCTGTAGGAAATCCTGTAATTACCTTTCCGTTTCTGCTATCAGTACTGTGTCATCTGCGTATCTTATGTTGTTAAGGTTGTGACCACCAATTCCAAACCCCGATAGCGTTTCTAATTCTCTCAGAAGAGCCTCGCTGTATAGGTTAAAGTCGGGTGAGAAGACGCATCCTTGCCTTACGACCCTTTCCATTTTCGTATGTTCACTGAACCCGTTCCCTATGCGTATGTATGCTGTTTGCTTTCAGTATAGGTTCTTGATTATTCTGATAACGTTCCCGAATATATCAAGGTTGCTGAGCAGTCCCAGCAGATCCTTGTGGCGTACTTTGTCGAAAATCTTTCCGTAGTCTATTTAACATAGATACACGTCCTTCTGCATCTGTATTACTCTTTCTGATAACATTCTGAGCATGAATATTTAGTCACTTGTTCTAGTGTCTTTAACAAACCCGTACTGTTCTTGTCCTATATCTGACCTGATTCAGCTGTGTGCTCAATTCAACAGAATACGGATGATGAGATTTGTCACGTTACATTAGGCTTATTTGTGGGTGGAGTTCGCATTCGTTTGCGTCAGGATTCTTAGGCATAGCTATGAAGATAGATCTGCTGACGTCTTCTGGTATATCAGCGCTGTTGTAGATTTCATTTGTTATTTCGGTGGTCTTGTCTTTGCCAAAGTCATCTAAGCCTGTGAACATTTCAGCTACAATTCCGTCTGGCCCAGCTGCCTTGTTTCTGTCTAATTTGGCAAATGCGGATTTTATTTCGGTTTTCAAAATTTCAGGTCCGTTCTGTGCATTGCTGGTTGTTCTCTTTCGTCGTGGAAGAGTTTTCCAATGTACCCGTTCTAGCGTTGAAGAATTTTTCTTTCTCTTATATGAGAATTTTCATCCTTTGATTTTAGGCAGCCTGTTAACGATCATGTCTTCTGTCCTGTTAGCTGTGTTATTTGTTTGTGCATGTCTCTGTTGTTAGTAATAATCAATCTTTCTATTTCTCCACATTTTTCCTTTAGGCATTCTTCTTTAGCTTGCCTGCATTTGGTCATTATTTCATTGTGTAATTTTCTGTACTCTGTTCCGTATCTTGACAGGGTTTCTTGTCGCCTTTCCATCATGTCGAGGATCTCATCAGTCATCCAATCGTTTTTCCTTCTCTAATATAAATGTTCCATCCTTTGATTTTAGGCAGTCTGTTGATGAGCATGTCGTCTGTCCTGTTGTCGTATTCGTTTGTGCATGTCTCTTTTGTTGGTAGTACTCAATCTTTCTATTTCTGCACATTTCTCCTTTAGCCATTCTTCTTTAGCTTGTCTGCATTTGGCCCTTATTTCATGGTGTAAATTTCTGTATCCCCCCACACCGTATGTTGGTAGGGTTTTCTGTCTTCTTTCCATCATGATCGAGGATCTCTTCCGTCATCCAATCGTTTTTCCTTCTTCGTCCTGTCTCCTTTGGATTGATATTCTTTGCTGATGTCACTAAAGCGTCTCTTAGTGCGTCCCATTTTGAGTTTTCAATGTGTACCTCGTATCTTCTCTTCAAATTGTGCATATATTTCTCTTTTAGGTTAGAGTCGCTCCGGAGTTTGTTGTATTGCAATTTGGGTGCTGTATTGGGCTTCTTCAATTTCGGCAGTTTCACTCTTAGTTTACATATAAAAGGGGGATGATCGCTTTCGCAGTCGGCACTCGAGTAGTTTTTGCAGTGAATCATTGCATTCCCGAATCCTTTGTTGATGGTTATATTATCAATTTGTTTTTTAGTTTCTCCTCCAGGACTTCTCCATATCCATGGTCGTCGGGGTTGATCTTGGAATCATATGTTGGCTATTACCTGGTCATTGATTGTGCATCTTTGGATCAATTTTTCATCACGTTCTTTGCAATGTCCTAGTCCAAATCTTTTTGTTATATCCTCTTCCCTTTCTCTGCCTATTTTGGCGTTTAGGTCTCGTATGATAATGAGGATTTTCTATGATTTGCTTAGAGCCTTGGCTCTGTCCAGCAGAGAGTAGAAAAATTCGATGACCCCCTCATTGTTTGTGCCATCGGTGCATAAGCTATTATAAAATCCACATGGAACAGCTTCCCTTTCAGCTTCACTACCAAAATTCTTTCGGAATGTTGGTGATATCCCAAAACGTATTTCTGAAATGCACTATCTAGTATAAGTTCTATTCCTTTGTCGTTCTTCTCGTCGCCTGCATAAATTATTCTGTGTTTGTCCTTGATGAAATCACCGTTGTTGTTTGGCCATCTAGTTTCACATACACTTAAAACGTTGATGTTAAGTTTGTTCATCTCTTTTAACATCAGTTGGCCGGAGTTGTTCAATATTCGGACGTTCTATGTCCCCAGAGTTAATTTGTGTTTGATGCGAGCAGTCGAATTACAACGATCCGGTGACACCTGTCGCTCACGTCGTTTCTTTCCGGACAAGGTATCGGTTCCAAGGAAATTTATCCCTTTTACGCTGTTTATGCTAGCAGTAACTGGTTGACGGTTAGGTCACACCTGTTGCGCATGTTGGTCCTTACCGGGCGAGGATCTAATTCCCGTAGACTTAACCCCCTTCCCAACGTTAGGTTTCGTATAATCTGTGTTGTTAACCATGATTTGTCTTGGGATTGGTAGTGAAGAGGTTTCCCGTTGCCTTCTCCACAGTGGTCTATAGAGATACCGCCTTTGTTATCTAGCCGTTGACTCACTGAGTTCTTACACCCTTTGTTATGTATTGTTTTTTGCCTTATTGGCTTGCTAACGAGTCGCCTCACTCGGAACTTTGAGTGGAATAGTCAGTTTAGTCGCCGATATTTCGACTGGAATACACACCGAAAAAGTTGTTTTTATTATTATTATTATTAACTTTTAACTTAGTATGAGTCCCATTGATACTTACTGAAACATTAAACGGCATTGTGGGAAAAGTGCTTCTTTCTTCTTACACATGGGACCTCGTATTCAATTCTTGAATCAAATGGTCATTTAGTGAAATGTTGCGGATGACTTTAACAAGAAGCCTCACCATTTTCAAAGACCATCGAGCTGTGGTAGGGGTGAGGTCAGATCTGACATATCATCATTCCCTCCCAAATAAGCTTCATTTACATGTCTTATGTATGATTTTGACCATTCTTTTTTTAAAAAATAACAATTAACCTAACTAATCAGAAAATTATTCTCAAAGTTAAAAATTAGGTTAGAAAATATTTTAATAATACAAAAATACAAATATACGTAAGTTAGGTATATATTATTAAAAAATAATTAAGGTAGGTGTATATTATTCATTAAATCTAATGTTATATCAAGGAAGTTCACTTTTAGTAGTTCAGTACTAACAGTACATACTCAAATTGAAAATTAATTTTTTTCTTTTGTTCAGTTTTTGTCTCGCAAAATGACTTGGATGAATAGTTTTCGGCACTGACCACACGTGGGGCATCTCCCCTACCACAATTCATATGACCCTCTTCCTCTACGGTCAAAATCTCACTCCCTTACTACCCACACCAGTAAGGACAAAAACGGCATAACATTTTCACACCGATTCAAATAATGAACCTAGCTTTGTTTTCATAAGTTTCGCACAGTGAGGAATCAAACAGAGATTGGACTTTTGCGAATAATACCATCTACATCAACATTCACACCAGCCACACGAAACACTGTCGGTGAGTCTTACCTATTTCTCTGTTTATTTCTCGTGTCACTGATAAAGGGCAGAGGCGTGCCTGAAATTTCTGGACTTATTTAAAACCTAATTAATATTTAATAATTTTTTTTCGTACTGATCACATTTGCTCTTGTCTTATTAACTAACCTATTATATATATATATATATATATATGTGTGTGTGTGTGTGTGTGTGTGTGTGTGTGTAAAGAAAAGAGAGAAAGAGACAGTGGATATATTAGTAACAGAAATATCCAGTGCTCCTGGATATAAAGCATTGTTTTAGCTCTCACTGAGTTGTAGAGCTAAAAATTTCTGGCCATCCAAAATTTGAACAAATTATATATATATATATATATATATATATATATATATATATATATATATATAGCAATGAGAATGTCATTGATGAGAAAGACTTTTCCCTCCTCGATTTCATGGATAAGATGTCTGTTGGAATTAAGTTGCGCATTGCTTGATTTTTCTCATTCTTTCGAAGGTTAGATATTTGCGATGTATGATGTGTAGTCCATTTTATGTTGAAAGGTTTCAAAATTAATGCTCTTCTTAAAAGTGGTGAAGAAAGAAATTGTGCTACGAAACAGTCTGTGAACGTCCAGGAATTGTGCTAATGAGATGACATCGTTCATTCCGGCAAGGTTGAGTTACGCAAAGAAACATCAGTTGTTTCTGTAGCCTCGGAGAATTCAAACATTCTATGTAGAAAACTAACTTAAATCAGTAAAGTAATGGATTTTATTTCCCAAAGTTGCAGACATGTCTGCTATTCGTTCTATAAATTCTCTGTCGACCTCAAAGCAACATATAATCACATCTAAGAGACACTTATTGTTGTCAATTAGAAACTATAATGCATCGATCTGATAGAAGAATATTATCGGTCCTCACATTCATACATATATAGCGAGGATTCCAATACATAAATCTTTCCACTCTCACCAAGATTACGAAAAGCAAGATATTTAATCCTTACTGAGACTGTTCACTGATCATTCAAGTATTTCCTTCAACGTCCCAAACGAATCTACTAAAAGAAGACAAAACTTTCTTTCCAGAACCCAGTGTACTGATGATGATGGACTCTATGTAGATAACATCTGTATTCACAGATGAGTAACAATGATATTGAAAAAATCAAGATCTACTACCAAGAGTTTCAAGAATTAGTGATTTCAAAATAAACATTTCTAAAACGGAAACTATGATCTGAAATTAGACTGAAAGCAGTGATGACACATACACTGAAGCCATAAAAAAAATCCATAATTAGGATTTAGTAGTCTGTCTATATTTCTGAGATGAGGTATTATGTACTTTATTTACATTACCCAGATATCCAGATGTACTCAAGGACACATGGCACAGTGGATAAAGGCGTTGGTTAGATCCAGTGAGAGGACCCAAAGAGTGTGAGTTCAATACCCGGTTAAGGCAGTGGAGAACTTTCAGATGGAAAATTAACAGGAGATAACTGATAACTGACATCCATCAAACATGGCACGTGGAACTAGAACAGTCTACCCCAGTGAACGAAATAAAGGGTTCAGTTCGAAATTCCAACCACCTGAAAAAGGCCGGAGCGTACTGTTAGACATTTTCATGACGGTCGTCTTCGAGTATAGAATCCAGAGGTTGGCAGTGAATATTTCGGAGACAGTAGGAAAGCATAGTGCAGGTTCGCAGTGGATATCGCAGAAAAGTAGCAGAGCGTAGTTCTTCCGTCTGTCATGTACGCCAGACAAGTTGCCTCTGGTCATTCCGGTAGACAAAAACAAAGATTGCGGCCTTTACACATGACGGATACAGTGTTGTGCGTCTTCTGATTGGTCAAATTTCTATTGTTTGACTATAAAGGGAATTAAGTCAGTTTGACTCGCTCACTAGTTACATATATAATATAACACAAAAAACCGTAACACGTACAACGGCCGAAACGTTGTGATAAATATGGCGACATAGACGAGGACAATAGTCCGAATAATGTAAATAATGTAGGATTTAGTAAATACCGAACACTTAAAATATTTCAGTTTAGGAATAAGTTATCAAAAATTTAGCATAAATATGATGGAACATGGAATAGGCTGCGCTTGATCTAATTTCGCCCAACACCGGAAATATCTGCAAAACTAAAATATTAACCGGAGAACACGTTTTCGTCTTGTCAGATCGGGGCTTTCAGATGGACCCGGCCCGCGAAGGCATTTTCACCGGCCCGCGAGCCTGATTACCAATGACTATTTTTAACATGAGAGACGACCTTCAAATGAAATTTGTTATATGTCATTTTCCATAGAATGTCTACACATCTCAGTGCACTAAAAATATTAGAATATCTGCCAGTTATCTTTCATGAGACTTATTTTACCAAGTTGCGTTGACTACGTTTAATGTCAAATAATTGATGGCTACATTAAAAGATGACAGAAGCGAAAGGAACGATAAAGTGAAAGAGACCAGGGAGGGACTGACATGCGAGGTAGCAGAAATCTAAAGACAGTTAAACATACGCTCATTATACATACATGCCTCATGAATGTGTGGATTGATACCGCATGTGTACGTAAGTGTATATGTTTGCAACTATTTCTACTCCTATGCATGGGTATATGTGCTTCGTTTTTGTTTGATGTGTGTGTGTGTGTGTGTGGTTCGTTTGTGGAACAATTTTCAATAACAGTTTCAAACCTACACGTCATAATTTCATCCATTTCACTTAGGTTGATTTTTTTTCACTTTGAAGTATTTTGACGTTCCTTGAGGAAAAGTAATTTAAGTTAGGTGGTTTTTAATTTTAGATTTTCTTTTGTTTTTCTGATTTCTCAATGTTTATTTTCATTATGGTTTTAGGTTGACAGGGGTCTGCATATGTAATTTTCCTTAATCTTTCATTAATGGCCTTCGTCCGGCCCGCGACCCGTCATTTATAACACGATCCGGCCCGTGGGGATCGAATGAGTTGTCGACCCCTGATCTAAACGGTTAGTTGTATACAACCTATTTTAAATATTAATGGCTAGAATAGCTTTGAGCGTGTGAAGTCTATTGTTGACGACTAAACTTGTACACTAGCCTGCATAATCGTAAATAAAGAACGGCACCAAATAAGAAAAATCACATCCTTCAAATCTGCATATCAACCATTCGCCCTTGCATGGAATACTGCTGTCATATATGGCCTAGTGACCCCGCTGTTCGCCTTAAGGTCCACAACAAGATCCAGAGACGAATAAGCAATGTGGTTGGTCGTGATCTGGCATCTATTCTTCAGTTGCTCTCTCACAGGCGTGCCGTCACCTCTCTCTGTCTTTTCCACAAATACTTTCTCGGTAATTGCACCGTCGAGCTACTGTCGCTAGTTCCCAGACAGCATGAATTTAAGCGTGCTACTAGTTTGGCATCACGGCCGGACCCTTTCACTGTCGAAACAGTTAAATGCGGCCGTCTCTTCTACTCCAATAGCTCTATGTCTTTACTTTCAGTGTGTGGAACTCCCTTCCTATTACAGGTTTCCCTGATAGCTACAATTTCCAACTATTCAAATGTAATGCCAATCGACATCTCCAGATGCCCTGAACTATCCCCTGCCCTTCTCTTCATCCTTTCCTCCATCACACCTCTTTACTCTCGCTCCTAGTCTGTAAACCCCCTGCGTACTAGTGGCATCCCGCCTTGTTTGGGGTGAAATGCTTAAAAAAT